>LOEQ01005765.1:28186-41620 GCA_001685075.1 Bramus lutescens | reverse complement strand
CTGTCTCAGGTACCCACTTGGTCCTTTGTGAGATGCGGCCTGGGCAGGCCAAGTGGGAATGGTCTGAAAAGAGGTACCAGGAGGGCCCCAAGATGTCCACTCCCTAAGATACAGAACAGAGACAGAGAAATGGAGGACAGAAGGCTGACTTCCTTCCAGGGCTGGAGGTCACAGGACATGGGTCGAACAATGCTGGCTGATGCGGTTCAGCCTGCTTCCTCAGCCGTGTCCAGGCTTTCTTTCCACCTGTGTCTTCCCAGCTCGAGGGCAGTTTAGAGCAGGAGAAGAAACTGCGGGCTGACCTGGAGCGAGTGAAGAGGAAGCTGGAAGGAGACTTGAAAATGTCCCAGGAGTCCATCATGGATCTGGAGAATGACAAGCAACAAGTAGAAGAGAAACTGAAGAAGTAGACGATTCATGTTCTGTCCCTCCCCTGCCCCATTTGAGACAGAAAAGCCAAGCGCGCCTCCCCTCAGGGGCCTTTGTCTCATGCTGTTTCGTTCCTTTGTTCTGTGTGCTTGCAGAAAAGAGTTTGAAATGAGCCAGTTACAGACCCGAATCGATGATGAACAAGTCCTCAGTCTGCAGCAGCAGAAGAAGATTAAAGAACTGCAGGTGAAGGCACAGAGCTTGCCTGCAAGTGCCCGGCTTGCCCTCCCCCATTTTTCTTTTCTAGTTGTAGCAGAGCTGTTCTTTTCTTTCTCCTCCCTGCCTCAGCAGCAGGCCACCACACTGGGCCTTCTTCTGTAGTTTCTGAAATAAATATTCAGACTTTTCCAAGTGGCATTTAAGTATATACTTCCTTGGAAAGAATCAGAATCTGATCTAAGGGCCAGTTGTTGCTGGTCAAAGTGCACTGACCACTGTCCCTAAGTCCATGGCCCCCTCAGTCTCCTGAGAAGGAACTGCCAGTTTCAGGTGGATATGGATCGTTCCAGATCCTTTTGGTATATGTTTATGGATATGTTGAAGACCCAGAGGAAAGATATGGCATATGTGTGAGATTTTATTCACACTTCTTCATGTTTTCAGCATAAATCTTTTCACCCTAAGCATGCAACTTATTTCTTCCAAACATCAGCAGGTTCTGCAGGGCTTTCAATGATGGACTTGCTGCAGCATTGTGTTGCTGCTTGGTATCAGGACAAGCCCTCATCACAACTGACTGATTGTTCCCCTGCTGATGGACACTTAGGCTGTTTCCCAACAACTGCTGTTGGTCTTTGCCCCCCACTCAGTGATAACATACCCTCTACTTGGTTCTGCCTACCTCCATTCCTTTAGCACCTAGTCGCTCCTGAAACAGATTGCTGTCTACCCAGCCACCTTTAACTCCACTGACCCTTTCAGGCCCGCACGGAAGAGCTGGAAGAAGAAATCGAAGCTGAGCACACAGTCAGAGCCAAAATTGAGAAGCAGCGTTCAGACCTAGCCAGGGAACTGGAGGAGATCAGTGAGAGGCTGGAAGAAGCCAGTGGAGCCACTTCTGCCCAGATTGAGATGAACAAGAAGAGAGAAACTGAGTTCCAGAAACTTCGCAGGGACCTGGAGGAGGCCACCCTGCAGCATGAAGCCACAGCAGCCACCCTGAGGAAGAAGCACGCAGACAGCGTGGCTGAGCTTGGGGAGCAGATCGACAACCTGCAGCGGGTCAAGCAGAAGCTGGAGAAGGAGAAGAGCGAGATGAAGATGGAGATCGATGACATGGCCAGCAACATTGAGACAGTCTCCAAGTCCAAGGTATGACTAACCCTCCTGGTCTCGGCAGTCATGTCTTCCCACCCTGTGAGCAAGTGGGGTTTGATGCGCCAAACTCACTGTGTGCTCTTGACTGTTAGCCTTCTTCCCTACTGAGTTTTCCAACTCCTCAAATTCATTTAAGCCACGTGTCCTAAATGCCTAAAGCTACTATAGCAAAATACCTTGACTGGGTGATTTTATAAACAGAAGTGTTGCTTACAGTTTGGGAGCTTCAAAGTCTGAGATCAAGCGACCAGTAGACTCAGTGTCTGTCTGGAGCTCATACTCTGCTTCTAAGATGGTGCCTTCTCTCCATGTCCTCCCATGTCAGAGGGAGCAAGGGAGTTAGCTCTCACCTCTTTGTCAACTTAATTTTAAGATAGGGTCTAACCATGCAGCCCTGGATAGCCTGGAACACTATATAGATGAGGCTAGCCTCAGACTCAGAGATCTGCCTGCCTGTGACTTCAGATTGCTGGGATTAAAGGTGTGTGAACATACCCATCTTCTCCCCTCTGTGATGGTGGGGACCTAATTACCATCCACCCCCAGAGGTCCTACCTCTCGACTGATGGAGATTTAGTTTCAACATATTCTGTCTCCCCTCTCTACATGGAACTTTCTAGGGCTCTTCATAGTCTCTGGGACTCATGCTAATGAGGGTTCTGACACTTATATCCAACCATCTTCACAGCTAAGCTTGCCTCCTCGTGATTTCACACAAAATTCCCCTCCAAGAGCAATCATGGCCTCCTTGATTTAAGAGTTGCCTTTATACCAGGATGCTCGAAGATGCACTTGGAACTGTTTGGCTGGCTGGGCTGGGAGATAATCCACTACTGACCCCAGTGGGGATGTGAGCCTCTCAAGGGGATCCCTAGAGGGTCAGGGAGTGTACGTGAAGAGGAGCTGGTGGTGAGGTCAGGGAAGAAAAATGAACCCTGTGGAAAGAATATCTTGCTGTCTGTGTGTGTGTTTGTGTGTGTGTGCGCGTGCATGCGCATGCATGTGCATGCGTGGGCATGTATGTGTGTTGCTAGAGTTGAACACAGGACCTTACACATGCTAGGCAAGAGCCCTACCCCTGAGCTACCACCAGAGTCCCCTTTGCTGTCTGTTTTCAGGGACTGTTTCACTTAGTTTTGATTTCTTTTTTCCTTCTGTTCTTTAATATTTATTTTATTGGAGGAGGGCATGTGTGTGCAAGTGCCCACAGAGACAAGAAGTATTGGATTCCATAAAGCTGTGCTTACAAGTGGTTGTGAGCTGCCTGACAGGGTGGGGGAGGCAGGAATCAAACTCTGGTCCCTTGCTTAGTTCATGTCCTATCACTGTAGTAAAATGCCTGAGGTTCAATACATGGTAAAGAACAGAGTTCTGTTTAGCCCATAGTTCTGAAGATGTGACAGCATCTATTTAGCTCAAGTAAGGACCTCCCAGCAGATGACCGCACAGAGGTAGGAGCATTTGTTAGAGGATCATAGACGCCAGTCAATTTTACAACAGCATGTTTTCACACTAACTAATCCAGTCTTTAGGCAACAAGCGTTAATCCCTTCAGAGATGTCCCCATTGTCCTAGTTACCTCTCACTAGGCCACACCTTCTATAAAGCTTCACCACCCCCTTGACACCACCACACCAGGGGCCAAGTTTCACCTCATAGCATCCTACTTCTGGAATGACTATATTATTCTGTGCTCTCGGTTTTAAAGTCCAGCGCTTGTATTCGCCATATGCTTTTTTTAAAAAAAAAAGTTATTGTATTGTATCCTTTGAGTTTGTATTTGAGAGTTATCTTCCCTCACAGACCCCGCCCCTGCCGGAGTTCTTCCATGTGCACCATCCTCAAATAGGTCCCGAGCTCCTTGAGGATGGTCTTTGATCTAACACCTCTGCTTCTGCCACTTCCGTCTCACACCTTCCAGTCAAAGGAAAGCATATACTCACTTTATTGTATGTTTTATGGGGAGGGAAGAGAAGTGAAGTCTGAAACATATACAGGGGTTTTGAACAAAACTCGTAACCAGAGGCAGACCAAGGCTGGGATAGTGACACCCTCATCTCAGTAACCCAGGAACCATTGTAGTGTTGAAAGAAACACTGAAATATGAACACAGAAGGGGCTGAGAACAGTATTCATCTGGCAATAGACTTGCTTCTCTTCCAGCATGATCCCAGGATTCCTGTGAGTAGCATCGTATCAGAAGCTGGTTTACTAATCACCAGATACATGCCTACCAAAGCTGACATTCTACATTATTGTGCATTAAAGAACCATCACACAAAAAAATTAAGCAAATCCATAATGAAGATGATTCTTAAAACCAACCTTTATATGCTCGGTGTTTTCATTTGGCCCAACAAGAAGCCAGACTATCAAAGCGTCCAGTTCTGGTGCTGGACACCAGGAACCCACTTCCACATTCCCACTGGCCTTTTCGTTCCCCAGAGTAACATGGAAAGAATGTGCCGGTCTGTAGAAGACCAGTTTAATGAGATCAAAGCCAAGGATGATCAACAGACCCAGTTAATTCATGATCTGAACATGCAGAAGGCAAGGCTGCAGACCCAGAATGGTGAGGATGGCTTGCCTCCGGGGCCCAGTGGGGACATGATGCTTGCAACCGGCAATGCTTATGCGGAACCACATCTGTTTGGCAGGGGAGCTGAGCCACCAAGTAGAAGAGAAGGAGGCTCTGGTTTCGCAACTAACCAAAAGCAAGCAGGCCCTCACCCAGCAGCTGGAGGAGCTCAAGAGACAGCTGGAGGAAGAGACCAAGGTAAGGTGGATTCTTTGGGTAGAACCTGAGAAGCCAAGTATTACAACCCTCACGTGAGGCTGACCGGACGTGGGTGGCAACCTTCGGGTGTGGCTAATGGGAGTGGGCTATGACCCTCAGGTGAGAGGGATGGGAGGTGGGTTGCAACCCTCGGGTGAGAGGTACAGGAGGTGGGTGGCTTGGAGGGAAGATGAGCTGAAGGCAGTACAGTATCAAGGATGATTCATCCCTCTGCCATGGTGTGTCATAATAACCTGTCCCTGAATGACAGAGGACCTTGGCATTAGATCTCTTCCCTTAGGACCAGAAAACCCTGTCTCTTTTACACCACCATCTCCCATAGGGTGGCCTGATGAACTTCCCCTCCAGTCAGGAGAGCCCCTCCCCACTACCATACTAGTTAGACTATCCCATGCGGAAATTCACCCAAGATGCTTAGAATGCTGCCCTCTTTGTGGGCCTCCTCCTGTAACATCTGTTCTTAAGTACCCTTTCTCTCAAAGGACTACATGGCTTGGGGAGAACCTTTGGGTGCTTTAACATAAGCATCATCCTAATGCCAACTTCAGTATCTAGATATGGTCTATAATACATATAATCCAGTCTACCCACTGATCGATAAACTGCTCTCAGTGATTTTCCCCCGCTGTGGTTCTGGACAGTAAATAAACTCTCAGTAGAACAGTGCACACAGTAAGTGCTACTGATGCCAGTATTTCGGGCATGAAAACAGGAGTCTGAACATTTGAAAAACCCACATGAAAGGAATTTACTTTGATCTGGTTGCAAGTGCTGTGATCTGGGAGAGATTTAAAAGACAATCTTTAGAAATTCTCTCTTTAATTTTTGGCAAAGAGCAGTACTGTATTTATCTCTCATCTTTCTTTTCTGAGGGAAGGCTTTTGGTGGCCTAGGGAGCAAGGGAGGCAAGGTGAGAACCAGAGACTGAACAAGCAGTGCAGGTCACTGGAGGCCAGAGGCCACCCCATCTTGTCTCTCACTGCAGCTGTGAGACTCCTTCCTCAAGCAAAGTTCTGCCTTTTCTTGTCTTTTCTATAAATGATGAAAATGCAGAAATCATTGCCAATAGAACTTTTTTCTTTGGTGATGGCACCCAAAGATTTGTTGCAACTGTTAAAGCTAAGAGGTAAACATTTGTCATGTTCAGAAGGTCATGAGGGAGGAGGCTCGGGACATCAATTCACACCAGTGGTCCCCAGTGCGGGGACAATGGTCTCTGGAGACACCAGATGATTGCTGTCGCTGTTTTGTGGTCACAGCCTCCCACCATACTGCATGAAGTAGTAGGGAGGTGGTTTTCTTTTCAGCTGTTTTAATTCTCACCATTACAGCCATGGGAAGGTCCCAATGTGAACAATAGTCCTTTAGCGGTTGCTATTACTTTATTAAGAAACAGAGGGAGGGCAAGCCCCAAGCGCAGAGCCACAGCACACAACTGTCTAGATAAATGCTGATGCTGTTGCTTTATGTCCATTGTATATATTTCTAATGTTTCTTATGGCAGTTGGGAGGGGGTTCAGAGAGGATTTTACTATTTAGCTCAGGATGTCCTTGAACTCACCATGTACCTCAGACAGCCCTTGATTTACCCATCCTCCTGCCTCAGCTTCCTAAGTACTGGGATTATAGATATGTGCTACCATGCACTGCTGGCTAAATATTAATGACTTTCTCTTTTGTGGTATAATGCTTTCTTTAAGAAATAAATATATTATAATTATGGAGAATTTCTAAAAATCAAACATTAGGTATGCTAATATCACAAAAGTTATGAGGCAACATAGAAGTTACTCAAATTCAAAACAGCTATTTAAATGAACACGCTTTCACTGGGAAGAAGACCATGTGGTTTTGTAATTGATTACCGCTGTAATCCCCAGGCCAAGAACGCGCTGGCCCATGCTCTGCAGTCCTCCCGCCACGACTGTGACCTGCTGCGGGAACAGTACGAGGAGGAGCAGGAAGGCAAAGCTGAGCTGCAGAGGGCGCTGTCCAAGGCCAACAGCGAGGTGGCCCAGTGGAGGACCAAATATGAGACGGATGCCATCCAGCGCACGGAGGAGCTGGAGGAGGCCAAGTATAGCCCAAGTTCCCCGTGGGAGAGAAGGTCCTAGGAAAGGCTCAGAAGGAGAGCTGTCCCCCAGCTGGAGAGGCTCTTTCTCTCCTTTGCAGTTTCTTAAGCTTTCAGTGTCCCCCTCTTCTAGGGACTGTCTTTCCTTCCAGCTCAGTTGGTGACTCCTTATAGACTAGCTGTGCCACCAAGCATTTTGGGATTATTCTGGTGACACAGACACACAGCTTAACAATGGGGATGTGTTCTACAAAAGGTGTCATTAGGGACTTTATCGTCATGAGAATCTTCTAGAGTGAGTCCGTAAACCAAATTGGTGTGAAAGCCAATCCTCCATAAGGCCTCTTGCTCAAGTCAAGAGACTCAGTAGCCCTGACATGTGTGAACTGCTGCCAGCCTGACAAAGGAGGACACTTTATAGTAAACTTCTCTTTCAAAAGTGAAAGAAAAAGTGTAGCACAGCAAACACGTACCCCCGTGACACAGCCGCTCACTGTCACTGTGGAGGAAGCACCTGCACAATGCTGCCTGTATCGTGCTTTCTGATGACCAACAGCACAGTAGCTTTGCCTATTCCAGCATCCCACAGACAAAGAATATGTGGTACCGCAAGGTTAGAATGGCTGCTGTGTTGCTAGGTGATGGGAGTTTTGCACTTCTGTCATAGTCGGATGGTGCCATGGGTAGTCCTGTGGTCCATTGCTCTCCCCTCACATGTCAGGTCTCAGTCACCCTCCTTCAGACTGTCCATTCTCCTTCAACGTGATAGTTGCTTGCTAAAATATTCCATTCTGTGGAGACAAAGCAACATCTGCTTCTCCTAGGAAAAAGCTGGCCCAGAGGCTCCAGGAGGCAGAGGAGAACACCGAGGCTGCCAACTCCAAGTGTGCTTCCTTGGAGAAAACCAAACAGAGGCTTCAGGGAGAAGTGGATGACCTGATGCTGGACCTGGAGCGAGCCAACACAGCCTGTGCCGCCCTGGACAAGAAGCAGAGGAACTTCGACAAGGTCTTTCCCCAGCTGCTTCACGGGCATGGTGGTCTCAGTGGTAGCCTTTCACACATGCATTTCAAAAGCCTCGATTCCTGGTTGGAAGATTCTCCAGGGACTTTCTTCATCCTCTAATAGTTCCTTCTAGGGAAATTTACTTTTAGTCAAAGCTAATTCAAATTCTAATGAGTTATGTAGACTAAATATCTTTAATTTGCCACATTCCAAGTCTGAAATTTTTGAGCGCCATGATGCTACAAAGGGGAGAAAATTCCATGTCTGATTTCATGTGACAGGTGGAAGTTAAAACATGAATATGCTGTGCTGGGGAAACGGCTCAGTGGGTAAAAATACTTGCCACCCAAGCGTGAAAATTTGAGTTCAAGTCCCCGGAACCCACATGCAAGCTGAATACAAACCATGCACATCTGTGATCCCAGCACTCCTACTGGAAGATGGGAGACAGAGACAGGGCAATCCCCAGGAGCCCACAGGCCAGCTAGTCTGGCATACTCAGTGTCTCCCTCAAAGGGGAAGGAAAAAAAACAGGATTTGAGGTTGTTCTCCGACCTTCACAAGCACATCATGACAGCCATACACCTATATTCGCACACAAATACTCTCACACACTTATCATACATTCACAAATGTCATGCACACACATGTGTGTGTCATATACTCATATACACCCCAAACACACAAGTATGCTGAAGGTGCTGTACAAAATTCCTTATGTCCATAATGTAGCATATGAAACATACTTGCATGGAGCTTGGGTCTCATCTTAAAGGTATCTCATGTCTATACAAATACTCCAAATTCTGGGGGAAATATTCTGAGATCTGAAAAACTACCTGTCAATTCGGTGATACTCATCCTATATTTTAAGAACCCAGCAGGGCAGGTGTAGAGACATCAGACTTTGGAGTCTCTGGTCTAGAGTAGAGCCCACCTTCTTCCTTTGCTCCCTAAGGATGGAAGGATGAATGAAGCCTTGGCACTGCTCACAGTCTCTCTCAGAGAGAGAGAGAGAGAGAGAGAGAGATTCTCTCTCTCTCTCTCTCTCTCTCTCCCCTCAGGGTCTTTCTGTTTCTCATGTTTCCTACTCCCTCATCATAGGTCCTTGCAGAGGGGAAGCAAAAACTGGATGAAAGTCAAGCTGAGTTGGAAGCTGCCCAGAAAGAGTCCAGGTCTCTCAGCACTGAAATCTTCAAGATGAGGAATGCCTATGAGGAGGTGGTGGACCAGTTAGAGACGCTGAAGCGAGAGAATAAAAATCTGCAAGGTGAGCTCCCTCCAGAGCATAGCTGGGTCAGACTGCCCTTCTCCTGCCAACTCCAGTCCCATTCAGCCACAGCTTCCTCCTCCCTATGATCCTACAACACCCCCATCCATCAAACCTCCCAGTTACTAGTGTTCCCCAAGGCTCAAACCCTCTTCATAAAAGGTGCAAGGGCTGCTGATAATCAGCTTGAGGACAGGAGCTACCCAGTGAGTTGCTAAGTACATCGCTATTAGAAAACAAGAGACTTCAGGGGTTCTAGCCTTCACGTGGCCTCATATCCTTGTGCCCGTGGCTAAAACTCTTGATGACTTCAGACTTCTGCTATAACTAGTCAGCATCCATGTTTCCCTAAGTTTGACTGAGTTCTGGAAGACTGAGAGTCTAAGGTTTCTGGTCCTTCATGGTGGTTCTGTATATGTAGGGTCAAAGAGGATCCTCTTCTTGTCCCTCATTTGTAGGTAGACTCTTCTGTCCTGTCAGCCCACTCCCAAATAACCGACATGGAGACTTAATATTAATTATAGATGTTTGGTCAATAGCTCAGGCTTGTTACTAGCTAACTCTTATACCTTAAATTAACCCATTTATAGTCATCTACATTCTGTCACAAGGAATTATCTCTGTTTCATCACAGATCATTCATGCTTCTCTTTACATCTCTCACAACTCCTCCCTTCTCTTTCCTAGTGTCCTCCTAGTCTGGCTTTCCTGCCCAATCTCTTCCTTCCTAGGTACAGGCCAGCCGACTCTCTATTAACCAATGAGAGTCAGACATATTTACAGTGTGCAAAGATTGTTCCACAGCATTTATTCTCGACACAGTTCGGGTGAGGCAACACTCCTGTGTCTGGCCTACAGTCCACCAGAACAGCGTCCCATAGTCTCTATGTAAATACTTCAAATGAACTGCCGTCCCCTCACTTACCTGGCAAACACCTCAGCTGGGAGCTGGAGCCCACTGAAAGCCTAAACCAAGACTGTCTCTTGCAGAAGAGATTTCTGACTTAACTGAGCAGATTGCAGAAATGGGCAAAAACCTCCAGGAAATGGAAAAGACGAAGAAGCATGTGGAACAGGAGAAGTCCGAGCTCCAGGCTGCCTTAGAAGAGGTGGAGGCAAGTGTCTTGTCTTGAATCAGATAGGAAACAGAAAGAAACAATGCTCTTTCACCCACATGGGGCCTGGAACACGGGATCCCCACTGGGAAGAACAGTCAGCCAGCCCTAGATCTGAAAAGCCTGGGCTGAGCCACTTTATCCACTGGTATTATTTATCCTATGTCCCTTTTGAGAATAAAGAAATGTGTTCTTTATGTCCTCAATAGCTTCCTCTCAAGAAGGAAACTGTCCATCACCAAGCATCCCCAAAGCCCCCTCAAAAATCCCTCGGTGCCTGTTTCATACAGAGGCATACAGCATCTTTGGCTCCCGGGATTCCTGCATCGTCAAAGAGACCCAGAGTCTCCCAGTGTCATGATCAGTTTTATTATAGTCATAATTATGTACCTGATATTAGTCACTATTAAGTGCACCATTTAGACAATATTTACCAGCTCAAGAGCTGTTCTCCCATTTCAAGGTATGAGATTGTTAATTGCAGATACAAAGTTTGAATCTGACTTCCATTACTCTTAGGGCATTCAGGAGCCCATCAAATGCTCAAGCCTCAGAGCATTGCTCCCGTGTGTATAAAGTGAGAACCACTATGCCATATTTATCATAATTTGAAGGAAAATGCTCATTTAGGGGGTGCCACCAGGTGTAATGGCCCACACCTGTAATCCCAGCATCCAGGAAGATCATGAGTTTAAGAACAGCCAAGGTTACACAGTGAGTTCCAGGCTAGAAGGCTAGCCTGGGATACATGGTACTGTTACAAAAAGGAAGAGAGAAAGAGAGAAAGGATACAGTGCTACTCATGAAATTCTCATTGCTCCTTAGGGTTCCCTGGAACACGAGGAGAGCAAGATCTTGCGTGTCCAGCTAGAATTAAGCCAGGTAAAATCTGAACTTGACCGCAAGGTCACGGAAAAGGATGAGGAAATTGAACAAATAAAAAGAAACAGCCAGCGTGCTGTGGAGGCCATGCAGAGTGTGTTAGATGCGGAAATCCACAGCCGCAATGACTCCCTGAGGTTGAAGAAGAAGATGGAGGGCGATCTCAATGAGATGGAGATTCAGCTGAGCCATGCCAACCGTCAGGTGGCAGAAACCCAAAAACACTTGCGCACAGTCCAGGGACAGCTTAAGGTGAGCTCCTGCTGGTTTGGTAGACCTGTGAGCCCAGAGACCACCCTGAAGCTCTGCTCTCACTCCTGGTTTCCCTTAAAGGATTCCCAGCTGCACCTGGACGACGCTCTGAGAAGCAATGAGGACCTCAAGGAACAGCTGGCCATCGTGGAGCGCAGGAATGGCCTCCTGCAGGAGGAGCTAGAGGAGATGAAGGTGGCCCTGGAGCAAACAGAACGGACCCGCCGGCTGTCGGAGCAGGAGCTCCTGGACTCCAGCGACCGTGTCCAGTTGTTGCACTCCCAGGTATGTTGTCTCCTCAATCGGGTCCACCCTGGGCAGTAGGGCAGTGGCTCTGCCAGGTGCTTCCTCCTCCACCCACCTGGGACATATAGCATTCCAGGTGCCTCAGCAAGGAGTTTCCCATTTCTCCCAGACTAGCGGTAAAGACCAAGTCAGAAAAACCTTGATTCTTGAGCTCTGAGATCTGTTTGATCAGAAATAAAGATGAAAGATCTTGCAGGCTGTATGCAGTGGTATTGGAGCAAGGGAGCAGGGAGAATTCACAAAGGAAATACAGGTTAAAAAAAAAAACTTATCCAAAATACACATGACAGGAATTTACTTGGAGCCAGAAGTGTTTCTGGTTTGGGGAGATTTGCATGTGTGAATATTTGCATATACATGAGAGATACTGGGGTTGAATACAAGCCTAAACCTGAAACTCGTTTCTTTATACACACACCCTGAAGATGATTTGACTATGGCCTATTGCGTGAAGTTGGATGTAGAATTTTGCACTTATGCTCTCCTGTTGCTATTCAATGTTTTGGATTTTGAATCTTATCTGGATTTCAGAATTTCAAATGAAAATGAAAGTTCAGTCCATAATTTAAGCTGAAATCTTAGGATATAATTTTACAACATTTTTAAAGATACTTGATCTAAAACATAAAAATCATAAGCAAACACATAGAAGAAAAAATTATTTAAATAGTTGACATGTTATACTCTCTCATTTTTAGATCTTTGAGAATTACATAAATACCGCACTTTTGTATTTGACCAATATTTTTCAGCTTCTAACTTCCATTTAACAATGTGTCCAAAACGTATTTCTAACTCTTTAAATAGTTTTCAATGCTATGGGTTTCAATAGCAAAAAAACAACAACAAAAAGGCAGCAACAAAAGTCAAATATTATGACTGCAATCAGTCCTCTGTGGTTGGATATTTTACTTTGTTACCAATAAAATTCTTTACTATTACAAAGACTAATTAATATTGCCATAACTAAATTTTTTTATTCATCTGTGATTACTATTGTTAATATATCTGGAGGAAAATAAACTCAGGGTCAAAACAGTAAAGACATTTGTATACAACATATGTAAATTTCTACTTAACAAGGCTCTCCCGATTTTCATTCCCATTTACTACCATGCGAGGACTCTTCTACAAATTCCAAAAGACCCTAGCTGTTAAATCTTCACGAACTTTATTGTTGAAGCATTTGTCATTGGTTTATTATTATTATTATAATTATTAGTTTTAGTAAGAATGAGATAGAACATATCACCAATTGGGTATCCATCATATTTCTTTTGTGTTTTAACTATTTATTCTTCTTGTCCCTTTTTCTTGTTAATATATCTTATTTATATATGGACAGGAGTGTTTTCATATATAGATAATGTTTTCTGGCTTGTCATTACCATTCCAGTTTCAATTCCATGCATGACATATTTTAATTAGTAGAAATATTTTTCATTTTACATAAATGCGTCTATCAATCATGTTCTTGTTTCAATGCCCTTTACTAAAAAATCTATCCATCCTCAAAGGTTTGAAATTCCCCCTTTATCATTTACTCCATTTTCTGATGCACAGCTGTTGGCTCTGTCCCAGAACTTTCTGTTCAGTCAGGAATGATATTATACCCAGCGGACCACTCATGTGGAAAATAAGAAGTGGAAGATGACTGTGATTCACTTCCCTCCCCACCCACTGCCCCCCTTCCCATTGTTTTAAGTGCCCATATGAAGCCGTCACCCTCAAAATCTAATTTTTCTTGCAGAACACGAGCCTGATAAATACCAAGAAAAAACTAGAGGCTGACTTGGCTCAGTGCCAGGCGGAGGTGGAGAACTCCATCCAAGAGTCCAGAAATGCAGAAGAGAAAGCCAAGAAGGCCCTCACTGATGTGAGCATCATCTCTGCCGAGATGGTAGTGGGAGCTGAGACAGGGGGATTTCAGATCCAGGGGGCATGGCAAGGGGGTATCATCTCTTCTGAGCACAGCCAGTCGGTGGCGGCT
>LOEQ01005765.1:0-20509 GCA_001685075.1 Bramus lutescens | reverse complement strand
CCCCACATTTACTTTAGTAGTTTGTTTTCAGAGGCAAATAAGAACATGTAAGGAGTACACTTGGTCTGGATCTTGACATACAATAAACACTTCAATATTTTTATATTGTGGTAGGAAGCACTGAGATTTCACCCTAGGAAGTGGGGGGCAGCACAGGTATGAGCCCAGAAGGATAGCAGCCTAAGTCTTTGACTTCCTCTATGAGTCTCGTATGGTTTGTGGAGTTAACACGCTTGAACTCTGTGAAATTGCTGTGCAACAATACCTCTATGGTAGCCCAAAAGTAAAGATCTGAATTTCCTCTTCCTATATATACTCCAGTTTATTTCGAGCTCTCCAGGAAAACGTCACCCTTAAGTCCCTGCCCTTACCCAGCCTCTGATTCCGAGCTGCTGGCCCCTGCCTAGGTCTGTGAGTTAAAGGAAAAACAAAGCCTATATTCTTCATAGAGCGGTCATTTTATTCTTAATCAATATTCTGATTACCAAATGAAAGGAAACAGGACAGATTGACAGATGGAAGGATGGATAGGCTGACGGATGGTTGGCAGCCTCTTGTGCCAAGCCACCAGGTATATATACCCTGTAAGTATCCAGTAACTCAATATAATTTCCTTTTCTGGGACTGAAAGAGAAAGAGTGAAGATGAGATTCATGCCCTGTGTTTTCTTCATCATCATCTACATGTTAAGGCCCAACCCGCAGCTGGGACCAGTCTCAAGCCCTCAGCTCCTTCTGGCTCCATGGCTGTTCTTCGAAATGCAGATGGGAAGGAAGAGAGCCAAGCTAGGGAATGCACAGGATGGAAACAAGAGAACCCGGAAGTTGTCCCAGCACACCTCTACTCTCCAAAGACTGTAGGCAAGAAACACTCCCGAGTCTCAATATGGAATAGAAAATCTGATTATCTACCAGCTGCCTGTGAGAGGGCTTGATAAAAGGTTCCTATGCAACAACATGCAAATGTTTCCCTAACTATGCAACCCTGCCCCATGAGAGCATCACTGTTATCTGACTACCAATAAGGATAATGACAGTTCTGCTGTTTATTATTAATTATTATTTGGCATTGAAACCTAGATATAGAACATGAACTTTGAGCCCTACCAAGGGCCCTGAAGCCTCTTGGCCTGGTCTACGGGCCCCCTCCAGAACAGAACTTTGCTGCCACCTTCTGGCTATGGAAAGATGTGCTTTGAGTTATGCAAATGATCTGGAGATTAAACTCATGATTTCTTCAAAGAGACTTCTAGTACTAGAGGTATCCTTGAGAATCATCATACTCTGTTCCTGGTCCCTGGTTTTGCAAGCGAGAAAATTCAGATTAGTAATGGGATCTGAGCCAGACCCCCACTCTAGGCCTCTTGGATCCCACACCAGGCCCCCTTGAAAATGACTATCCACAGAAAAGGACCCTGTAAACATCAATGAGACTGGAATGGATGAGTAGAGAAAATAGTTCCTGTTTATGGTCTTGGTTTCAGGGGTAGGAGAGCACAAGACTGTCACATAGTCTGCTTCACTGACCCCTTTCTCATCCAAGGAGCCTCTGTCAGACCAGAAAGATGCCTTGGTCCTGCAGGGGAAGAATCTGACCTCTAGCAAGGGTGAGAAGGAAGCAAACAGTAGTTCCAAAAGCAGGTTCTGTTTAGCTTTTCTCAAACCCAAGAGAAAAGACCAGCTAGCTGTTCACTCTGCGGTATATACCATTTCCACCTCTTCCCACCCTATTCAACGCCCCCAGGAAGTTTATATCGATGGGCTCCAATGCATTCTGGCTTTGGTTGGGTCCTGAACACAGGGAGACAAGATGGAAGAGCAGAGGGAAAAAGGAGATTGGGTCAAATTTGTTCCCATCATCCTTCACTGTAGCCAGTGGCCCCATTACCTGTCAGATACCCTAGCCTTCTCTGTCTCCAGACTCTGGAAGGTTCTTCTCATTCCCTTTAGACCTAGACATGGAGACCTGAGCTAGTAAGGCTGCAGCCCTGCTGGACCTGTAGTTTTCCATGCTTGGCTATACATTTGCAAAGAGTCTCTTCCTCATACATTCTTCCTAGTGGAGTAACTTGGATGTGCTAGCTACTTCCTATGAAAAATGGCTGATACAGGATTTCTATTCTATACATATATGTAATGGGCTTGTGAGTTTTCCTGCAGAGGTGCTCATACCGGTAGGTGTTCTTGCTACGTCCCAGCTATCAGAGGATCACAGGTCTAAGCAGATGGTGATAATGCATTCTGTTTCCTTACATACTTCAATCTGTCATCAGTCTTCACTAAAAGTTGTTGAACCTATGCAGAGGCCACTCATCCCATCAAAGTGAAGTCTGGGGTGAACTAGAACTAGTTTGCAGAGCCAATTATAAAACGCAGGGATTATTGAACTCGGCATTATTAAAATCTTAAATTTTATAAACTTATAGTTAAATGACTTGTATTTAAAACAAAGGCAAAATAGTCAAGGACAACCATTCTTAATGACCTATGCATTTTATTACCTTTAATCTCTTGAGTTCATATACAATTAGGAAATCTGTGTGGCGGAAATGCTATCTAACGATGTACTTTTTCATCCCCTATTCAGTCACATGATGCTGCTTCCTTGAGGCAAACACAACAAAGTGCAGGTAGAGGCTTGTAAGCCTTTTATCAACATGTCACTGAGTGGAAACAAAGAAATATAGGCAAAAAGAAACCTAAAATTCTGTCTATGAGAGATGTTGGGCTATGGAGAGCCAACCCCAGATTGCCTAACCCCCTAACCTATGGCAGCTTAATCAAGGTAGCAAATTGAAAAGCTTTTAAGATGAGGGTTTCTATCTTGCTTAAGGAGGTTGGCAGGGTGGGGGACAGAAAGGACACTGGAGTCTCTGCTGTGAACTCTCTACCCTGCTGCTATGCGCCAGATGTAAAACCGATTCCACTGTTTCAAAAAGCCAGCTCCAAATACCTAAGTGAAAAGGAAATTTACTAGCTCGTCGAAATGAAATTCCAAGAGCAGTCAATCTTTAGACTGTCCATATTCACAAATACATCATACACATCATCGTCAGATATAGGCATTCACGTGACTCAGATGACTCATATTCTCTCTCTCTCTCTCTCTCTCTCTCTCTCTCTCTCTCTCTCTCTCNNCTCTCTCTCTCTCTCTCTCTCTCTCTTTCTCTCTCTCTCTCCCTCCCTCCCTCCTCTCTAAACTAACTGCCTCCTAAAAATTTCTAAAATTTTTATTACATTTATGTGTGTGTGCATGCCTGTAAGGGCATATGTATGTAGGTATGTGTGTGCCATAGCACACATGTGGAGATCATAGGACAACTTCTGGCAGCCAGTTCGCTCTTCCAGTATGTGGATTCTAGGAATAAAATTCGGGTTGTAGGGCTTTAGGAAGTGACTTTACCTGCTGAGCCACCTCATCAGTCCTAAATCAACTGCTCCATTGAAGGAAAAAACAACCAAAACAAAACAAAAGCAACTGCTTCTGTGGTCCCAAATGGATGAACTTATATAGCTGATGTTTTAAAATAGTAGCATAAAGGGAAAGAAAAAAATCAGAACTGCTTGGCCTCAATTGCCGAATATGGTGCCATGTCCATGGGCCAGAGCTGGTAGGAGGATGTGGAGCCTGACTGGTCATGGGTCCTAGAAGTTTGAGTAGCGTCAGCTCCTCCTCCCAAGCTCTACGAACTGAGAGTGAAGGTCTTTCCTACCCTCCCACCGCGGGGCAAGTTCCTGTTTCCCAAAGAAACAGTGCGTGAGGGAAAAGGCAATAGATGTTCCTTTGGGGGCTCATGTGGTGGCTGGAGACTATGCTGAATGAGTCTCCATTTCTTAGGGCTGGACAGACCCTGCCTTCCCACTGGGTCACTGGGAGGACAAAGCGATACAGTGGCTGTAACCTCAGCAGCACAAGTGCCAATGGGCTTTTCCCTTTCTTTCTCACTCACTCTCCTTTGTCTCTTTCCCAGGAATGACAATGCTGCTCTATGAGACTCTTACAATGTGGGGCATGCCTCTCTCCTGGCTCACTGTTGAATCAGCCAGTGCTCAGGCCAGCAGACACCTCTCATCCTTCACAGTTCATCCCCATACTCCAGCCTCTCCTAACAGATCATCATTCCCTCCTCAGCTAATGCCTCCGACTGCACACAATGCCTCTGGCTGCTGACAAGGGAGAGACTCTTGTTCAGAGTCAGTGCCCCACAGTCAGGAACTTCCTGTCCCATGAGTCAGGAAGGACAGATGTGGGTGGGGCCAGACAAAACATCTGGATCCCAATCAGGACCCAGGGCCACCCACAGCAGGCTGCTGGCTTGGCTGGGAGAATTGCTCCTTCTGGAGGGCTGTCAGGCAACTCATCTGATTAACAGTGAATTAAATGAGGTTCCGTGACATGCCAAGAGCTGTTCTGGCACTGGGAAACAAGCCATTGGTTAAATAGACAAGAATGACTAGTGTGTTCCTCTCAGAGACATAAGCCTACCTCAGTTTCCCCCATCTTCATCCCATACAACCCCTTGCTCCGTTGGAATCACTAGTTTCTCACTCTTCATCACTTTACATCCTGCGTAACCGAGGCCTCTGCACAGGAAGGATAGTACCAGACAGGAAGGGTAGGCATAGCTGCACTGTTAGAATTAAATGATTAAAACCTAAAATGCTCAGTAGCCAAGGTCTGCCTGAGTCTGATACGACAATAAGTATAGTAGTTGCAGCCAGACTTAACTGGGTGTGTATTGCATGCTCAGTGCTCTTTCAAGGACTTTCTGTGGATCACCTCATTTCTCACTACAGCCCTGTGCTGGAGGCTCTTACTTTATTTGACAGATGTGGCACAGACAGTTGTTTTCAAAAAAAAAAATCTGTCAGTGTTACACGGTGAGTGTCGGAACCCGGGCTTGCAGCCACAATGCTACTCCAGAACTATGAATATTTGAAAAGGCAAAAGCACAAGTGGCATCCAGCTCCATCAATATGTACACATTAATGCTTATACTGATAGGTGCTAAACAAAAGCCCCCTTCAATATGTACATACAAGACTTCATCACGGGCAAACCTACGGTTGTATCATGAAACCCCACCTCCAGGGGAGTGAAATGGGATTCCTACTGTACATGAGCCTTCATCTCTTTGCAGTGGTGGGAATAGCTTCTGTAAGTTAGATAGCTGCCTGAGGGATTCTGTCCTCAGGGCTCAGCGAATGTGTCACTAATTTGATAGAAGAACCTTATTGAAATGTTCAGGAGAGACTTCCTCAGTCCGCCTGCACACCACCAGGAGGCACTTCTGCAGAACTTCTAGAAACAAGATTCTGGTTCCAGGCTGCCTTTGGAGGAGGACTGGTCATGGGCAGTCCTGAGAGGTTAAGAAGAGGTTAATTATCAGAGGGACCCTTGAGAAAGGGATCACAAAGAGTCGCAGGGTCACAACAGCTATTTCATCATGACCTTCCGCAAAGGAAGGCTCTCTCTCACTGCTCCCTTCTATCCCCTTTGTTCAGCTGGAGCCTCTAATTTACCCCTGCATGATCCAGAAAGCCCCATTCCTGTCTTTCTCTCTTTTCAAACCCAGCCCTCTCAGAGAATTTCCAACAAAGAAAAGGCTCCAAAAAGTCCAGTCCCCATTCCTGGCAACTATTGCAACTTCCTCCCCTGTTGCCATGGGCAGCCCAAGTCCCTGCCTAAGTATTCCAGCTTTTGACCATACCTGGACACAAACCCGGCTTGGGGCAGACATGTCATTACACCTAGCCTACTGGCTATGTAATCTCCCTGCTTCAGTTCAGGTGTGCAATTTCTCTGGCCTCGATCTCAGACACTGGAGAACCTGCCCGCAAGTTGCTATGCTCAAATAAACCACTTGTTATACTTTTTCAACCTGGTTTTATCTGGCTTAATGCATAGGAGGAGAAAACTAGTATGGGGGATTCAGAAACCCTATTACATTACCCTTCACCTTCATATTCTACAGGGTGTGTAAGGATGATAAAGAAAGGAAAGCCCACCTTGGCCATGTTGAGTGAATGAGACTCTGGATAGGATAAAACAGGAAGGAACTTCCAAGAGAGTAGAGGGAGCAAGAAATCCAGCAGGGTGACTTCCAAGTTAAGCAGATATACATTTCACCATCCAGCCCCATGGTGGTTTCCTTCTTCCAGCCTCTTGGGCTTCCTAAAATCAGCAATATGAAAATACCCATATCCACAGCTGGAGCCATCCCAGGAAATGTGCCTGAAGAAAGTAGGGAAAAGAATCTGGGAGAGGAGGGGCAACCATTTCAAGAGAAGAGTTTGCCTGGCATTCATACTGGGCAGCCTGACTTGGGGTCAGAGATGTGGGAACCATGCATGAAGAACAGTTGAGGGAACTGGTCCTGTCTGATCTCAAGATAAAGCCTGGGAAATGGGAGGTGATGTGAGCTTCACATCTTGACATGGATGCTCATGAGGAAAATATTGCACATTGCTCTAGTCTAGAGTCTGGCATGGTCCACGGTCCAGCATCAATATCTGTGGGTGCTTAGAAATGCAGAATCACAAGCCCTTCTCAGATTTAGTGAATGCCAGGGTGGACCGTCACCCAATCCCCAGGTGGTTTGTGGACACATTAGATGTAAGAGGCACAAATCTGGATCACTTTCATTCACACTATGGTCTAGGACAAGGGTCCATTCCTGAACTGTCTTGTTCTTCTACAAGACATGAGCAGAAACTGAGTATTTGTAGGTTTTTTAAAACACTAGATGTTGCTATGGTATCCATGCCATGGCCCAGAGACTCATCAATTGGGGGAGATGCATTTCTATCTATTGCTGCAGGATGAGGCACGGGCTATTCCTGTAGACTCACTGAGATTAGGGGAAAATCCTTCACTGTAGATGTTTGAGTTCAAACCAGTGACTCTCAACATTCGGCATGTCTCAGGATCCAGAAGAGAGCTGGTTAAAGGCCCAGCTGTCCCACTCAGTTTTTTACTCTCTAGTTCTGAGGTGGGACCTGGGAAGAATTTACATTTTTCCAGGCAATGCTGATATTACTGGTCAAGGGGCCACATGGGGGAGAACCAGGGATCTCAACCAGAAATCCGATCGCATATAAATGCTATCAAACCCAGCCAAATAGCTCCTATTTCAAATGAATTATTTTTTAATCTGTTTTGCTTCCTATGATCATAGGGTCTTCAACGACACTGAAGAAGCCTGCTGTGAGCAAAGCCTTGAGACATAAGGCAGATGCCTCCTTCTTTTTGCTTCTTTTCTAGCATTAGTTCGACCTGTCCCCAGTAAGGGGAGCTTCCCAGGGTGCAGTTCAGGGAAGGGAATAGGAAACCTTTTCTCCCTTCCTTTCTTAAAATATGAACAGCCTACCTCTAAGTGTCAGGGGAAGTCTCACACCCTGTGGTCTGGACCAGATGGCCATGGAGGTTTCCATATCACTGAAGGGGATGAGAATGTCAAGACTAAAGGGATAAGAGAGAAACGGAGGAAGATCCCTAATGACACAACAAGAAACATTTACCAGAACATGATGCTGGCGAGGCTTTTCAAGGCTTCAGTTAACAGGTCTGTGGTAGATATGAATTCAGCTGCTACACCAAGTGGTGGGGACTCAAGTCCTTGGCTTTCTAAACAAGCTCAAGTCTTTCACTCATCACCAAGCACATAGAGAGGTATGTCCTCCATCCCATATACTACAAGCTTACAAAAACTAGCTCTCCACATGAGAAACAACTGGTATACAGGATCTTACATATCCCCATTACCCCTAGCATTATGGAGCCCAGAGGTGAAAAGCCAGGCATACATATGCTCTGCTCAGCAGTTAATTTCTAAGGTTACCATGAAAGGACACTGAGGGCTCTAGGAAAAAAAAAAAGGCTGCAAGATACCTTGAGAGGTTCAAGTTAGGATTGCCATATCTTGGAGCTTCAGATACCTGTGAGAGAAAAGTAATTAAGAAAAAAAAATAATTCCAGTCTTAGCCAAGTATTTCCAGAGAGCAATAGTGTCAATTGGGATCATTTTATGTGGCTGGTAGCATCCTGATGTTGAAACAAAAGTTACAGGTCCATCTCGCTCATAAGTTCTGGTACAATGGAATTCTAGAAAGCATACAGGCCAGCACGAACCAGGACCATTTAAGAAGATAATATATCCTGAGGTAGACTGAGTCAGTTTCAGGGTTGTAAGTTTGACTCAACATTAGAAAACTTATTAATGGACCTGGGGCGACATTTCAGTTGATACTGTATAAGGATTTGATTTTGAGCCCCAGAGTCCATGTTTTGTTTTATTTTATTTTTAAAGACTGGGCATGATGATGCTTGCCTGTAATCCCAGTGCTGGGGGAAACTGAGAGAGGCTCATCCATGGGGTTTGTTGGTCAGCCAGCCAGTTTAATCTACTTAGGAAAATATTATTTGTAAAAGTCAACAGGTAAGCCTGGTTCAGGAAAGCATGGTTGCAGTACCACAATACAGGAGACTCAAAGCAGGAGGGAGGAGGAGCATTAGAGTCCAATCTAGCTACATATGCTGTCTCAAAACCCAAAATGTATAGTTCAACTGCCACCCCACACTAAAACAACAATGACAAAATATAATAACTTAACACGGGGCACAAAATGGCCTCAGTCACGCTAATTCAAACTGGGTGCAGTGTCTCATGCCTATAACCCCAGCATTCTGGAGACTGCAGCAGGAGGATCACTTTGTGTTCAAGGCCAGCCTGTCTACATAGTGAGTTCCAGGACAGCCCGGACTACAGAGTGACACTTTGTCTCAAACAGAGCAGCTCATTTTTTGACCTTTAATTTTGTTTATTTTACTTGTTTTTAGTTTGGGGGTCACCTTTGTGAAGCCAATGAATAGACTTCTAATTGTCATTTATGCACTCACAGAAACACCAGTGTCCCTGAAGTTTCAACCTAAGGACTAGGTTCAACCATCTGATCCAATATATCAATTAAAGAATAATCAAAGACAGAAAAAGAAGATGTAACCAAAAAACATATACTTTGGGAAGAACACATAAGGGATCCAGTGGCTTAAGTTCATCTTTGGGGTGCTGACAGGAGCATTAGATCTTACAGAGGAAGAACTGGTACCGTATAAGAAGTGTACGTGATGAGGCCAGCAGGGTAGGCCGAGCTGTGCTCACCTGAGCCACTGCCGCCTCTATTTCTGCAAAGCGGTTTGAAGAGGTTCTATTTGCTTAAAGGAACCAGTCTGGCTCTCTCTAGATAAGAACTCCTGCTGGGGGGGTGATCTCCTCATGTGGTGATACACTGGCAAGACTCCAAAGTTCTAGAGCATAGCTGTGAGAGCCATGCCACAGCCAAGGTCTACAGCGGAGTCTCTCCTGCCCTAGGATCACTCCGTAGAGATTAGGACCCCTCTGAGCTGGACCCAAGGGGAACACTGGGATAAGTTTGAGTTCTTTTCAGGTTCTCGTTAGCCCTGAGCATCGAGGAAGTTCAGGAGGTGCGAGTAGGAAGGAACGGTCACAGATGTCACAGACGGGGTGAATGGGACAGAAACAAGTTCCAGAGGAGAAACTTTTCAGTGCATCCCCTTCTCACTTGGTGCCAGGAACAAACTGGAAATTCCCAGAATGTTTCTCTTTGTTTTTCCTCTTCAATATCTATGCTCTTCTCCAAACTCCTGGCATCTAACCAAAGCTACAAAAATCTGTTTTTAAATCATCTCCTTACTCCTGCCTTCTCTGGAAGATTCCAGAGAGAAAAACAGAGCAGGGAGCAGGTGTTGGGGACAGGGGAGGCTCCGCCAGCATTCCAGTGTCTCTCCAGGAAAGAGGGCAGACTCGGGGTGGGGCGTGGTCATCGGACATCCAGATTACCTCACTAGAGCCACTCAGGGATTACAGTTTCTGGAAAGGAGTGTAGATGTGAGCTTGTTTGTTTCCACGTGGGACTCCTAGCCACAGTTAGCCCAAGGTCACCCCACTCTGCCAGAAGGCTTCCTTAACTCCCCCAGAACAGAGGAAGATTCCAAGAGGTCCCTGACTTTGGTTTAAGGCTGTCTCTAAACTTCACCCTACACTGAAATTTTTTGGCTACCTTTGGAACTAAGAAATGAGGAAAATGATATATTCTAAAAGGCTATGCTTTTCCCTTGCCAAACAACCCCAGGGCAGTAATCATAATGATAATAATAATGGGGCTGGAGAGATGGCACAGTTCTTGACGATGTTGCAGAGGGCCCAAATTCAGTTTCCAACACCCAGGTTGGGCAGTTTACAATCATCTGTAGTTTCAGCTCTAGGGGATCTGTCTCCCTCTTCTAGCCTCTTAGGGTACCTGTACTCACATACATACATACATACATACATACATACATACATACATACATACATACATACATACATACATACATACATACATACACACATACATACACACACACATACATACATACATACAGAGAGAGAAGCATATATATAACTAAATAATAAACTAAATCTTTATAATAGTAGCCAAGAGGGGCAGTTTCAGCACACATGAGGCAAAGGCATGCAGACATGTGTGAGTTCAAGGTCAGTCTGGTTTATATAGTGAATTTCAGAACAGCCAGAGGCTGCAAAGTATGACATAATAACAACAACAATAATAATAATAATATAAACAATAAAGAGGTAATGATATGTTTACTGGGTCCTTGCTATGTTCATCCCTTCCTAAACTTCTTATCTGCCTACAGCCTTACATGGCAGATATGATGGAGCCCACTCTGTAGATGCAGGAGCAGATTAGAATTTGCTCAAAGACAATTCTGTGGAAAGGAAGAGAGCCTGTATTTGCCCCCTCAGAATGAGGCTTCAGAGTGCTTCACCACACTACCTAACAGCAGGCACAGAAGGGAGGCAGAAAACCCCATCCTTGATGAAGTTTCTCACCATGGTCTAGGCTCTTTGGGGCCAGACCTTTGGACCCCCAGGGTTCCTATGGGGCAGCTGAAACCAGAGATCCCTGGCTCTTCTATTCAGAGGCCCAAGGAATCGACTCTCTAGAGGCAGTTAATCCGGGCTTTGCTGCATCTGGTTCCCTGGTAGGGGTTCTATGTCCAGTTGTGGATACGGTGGGTTACGTGGGATCATATAAAGTCAGATCCTGTACTTTAGGCCCAGTCAGTCTTCTGGGGGCTCTCTAACCCAGCTCCACCATGGAGATCCTTATGAGTACAGATCCAGGCTCTTGGCCCATGCAATTGCATATGCAAGGACAGAACAGAATAAGCATTGCCCCCCCATACCCATCAATCACATGTGCACCCAAGATCCCCTTATTTCCTGCAGACACAATGACTTTCCTTATCCAGCACAACAAAGGCTTTTTAGGGGAAGCCTGTGCCATCATTGCCAGCTATTTCCAGCCACTTGTAAGAACCCCTTTCATTACTGCTGGCTCCTGNNNGGCTGCCCTGACAATGTTGGAAGGCTTTTCTACAAGCACTCTCCTCTCTCCCCTGCTGCTGGGACGTGTGCACCTCTGCACCCCGTCGCTCTTTCTGCTTTGCTCTCCCCTCTTCCTGCTTTCTTTTCAAGGTGAAGATTGATCTCTGCCCAGCGGGTGCTGGGAAGTTTCCTTAGATGAGACTTTTATCTACATCTGCCTCGGCGGGTGTTTTAATAGTGGTACTCTATGCAAGGATGCATCCCCTTCCTGCCCACAGACTAGGAAAGTCCCTTTCAGACACATCAGTTCTGTCCATTCTAATGTCCGCACATACTAACCCATTGCCCTGTCTACTCTGGTGACTTTACCCTCCACTATGATTTGAATGTAGTTTGTCTTTGTGTTCATGTGTTTGTGTGTATGTGTGTATGTATGTCTGTCTGTCTGTCTTTTGTGAGCATATGTATGTGTGTATTCTATGTGTGTATATTCTATGTGTGTGTGTTCATGTGTCTATGTATGTGTATGTCTGTGAATGTGTACATATACATGTGTATGTCCATGAGTGTGTTGTAAGAGGCCGCTTGTTTGTTCCCTGACCACTTAGCAGCTCAGCCCTGAAATAACCACACAGAAACTGTATTAATTAAATCACTGCTTGGTCCATTAGCTCTAACTTCTTATTGGTTAACTCTTACATCTTAATTTAACCCATTTCTAGTAATCTGTGTTTCACCACAAGGCTGTGGCTTACCCGGTAAAGTTCTGTCAGGAGTGTCTGTCTCCGGAGGGCTACATGGCTTCTCTTTGACTCCGCACTCTTTCTCTCAGCATTCAGTTTAGTTTTCCACACCTAGCTCTGCTCTACCCTATCACAGGTCCAAAACAGCTTCTTTATTAACCAATGGTATTCACAGCATACAGTCAGGAATCCCACATCATTCGTGTGTTTGTGTGTCTGTAAGGAACTGGACTAGCTAGCACCACAGCGAGTTGCTAGCATTTACAAAGCAAGTTTGGCTTCCTTAGCTGCTCCTTCCTCTGACACCGGCTGCTCTGCTCTGCTGCACATTAAGGGCCTGTAGTGTTTGGATCTTGAGTGTCCCCACAAAGATTTGCTCATCAGCCCTTGATGCTTCCTAAAAGTGGTGGAATGTTTAGAGGTAGAGAGAGCAGGATGAGAGTTAGATCACAGGAAAATGCCTGCCTGCCTGCCTGCCTGNNCCACCCACAGGGGCAGGTCTTCTCATCTAAATTAACCTGACCAAAAGAACATCTAGAGTCATGTATGTCTCTAGGTTCATCTCCCAGGTGACTCTTGAGCTCATCAAGGTGGCAAGATTTGCCAGCACAGGTAGCATCTCGACCTGTCTCCTACACAAGAAAGAAAAGTTTTCCTAGAAGCCCTCACTAGGCTTCTCCTCTTTCCCATTGGCCTCACTCAAATAACATGACTACATCTAGTGCAAAGGAGGCTGGGAAATCCTGTACTTTGATTTCAGTCTTCCATAATCAGAGACTGTAAGGAGAAAGAAAAGGGTCAACAATGCGTATCTGGCAGAAAAAAAAAAAGCTTGTAGCTACACATGACATAAGACTGAAGATTGCTCAAGCCATCTTAGGCTGGGAAATCTAATAAAAAAAATAAGAAAAATAGTACACTTCAAACTGAGCCTAAACATTGTGTTTTGGACCCAAGCTGGGCTAGTTTGGGGAAACCCAAGGCTGGAAAACCCCACTGCTGTAGAGACGGCGCAGAGTCTCAGCCAGGTAACTCCCGGCTCTGTGCACAGCTAGACCATCAGTACCAGGAAGGAAGGTAGCACATAACCTTGTGCAGTAAGGCAGAAGTGGGGAGGGACTATTGGGTTAATATTTCGGTTTCTTCTGCTGTTAGAGATCCAGAGCAAGTCCCCCTCTCAGTCATCATAGGAGCACATTGACCTTGGGCACATTTTGCCTGGGGCTAAGGATGTAAAGAGTCCTTTCCAAACAAGCCCATCCTTTTCCCTAACCAGCTGAACTCAGTCCTCTGCTCTTGCATAACCGCCTGCTCCCACTGTCATTATGAGTCAAAGTGTCTCAGCTAAGCCAGTTGCTGGGGCTTTGGTCTCCCACACACAGGAAGCTGGAAAGTGACACTCTAGTCAAAACACAAGTTTGGCATTGCATAGGAAAAAGGAAAAGAGGAAAAAACCCAAACAAGATTCTCTGTGTCTCTGCCTATGTGTTTGTGGGAAAACAAACCCACACAAAGTGTCAAAAGGCCACAATGGCCTGATTACATCCTAAGCCCAGGCCTGCCTTATAGCGTTGACCACAGACAAATATTTCACTTGGACAAATAATTTTTCATTCCCACGCACTTGTCTTTCATGTAGACAAGTTACATGTAGAGAATACTGTAGCACAAATTGGTCTTAATAAAAACTCAGAGTCAGATAGAGGGGTCGATGCTGAAGATCAGAGAAGCAGAGCAGCCAGCCAGTAGAGAGTTCTTACCTCTACCAATGCTCAGACCAACGGGGTGCCATCCTGTCCTCAGACTGCATCCTCAGACTGCATCCTCAGACTGCCTCAGACTGCACCACTCCTCAGACTGCATTCTCCTCCCACCTTATATTCCTCTCTCTGCCCAGCCATATCACTCCTGTCTCCACCTCCCTAGTGCTGGAATTAAAGGCATGGGATCCCAGGTGCTGGGATCACCTTTGTGTGAGCTCGTTTCTCTTTTAGAGTGGATCAATTTCATGTAGCCCAGGGTGGCTTTGAACTAACAGAGATCCATCTGTCTCCGGAGTCCTGGGATTAAAGGGGTGTGCTACCACTGCCTGGCCTCTAGTGGCTTAGCTCTGCCCTCTCATTTCCAGCCAAGCTTTATTTGTTAAAACAAAATATCACTACAGGATACACTCTATCATGCTTGCAGTGTTTGGAAACAATATTGGTAAACGAATCTTGGCCTCTGTGAGCTGAGGCTATTTCTATCTATTCACCTAACCACCTGCCTACTCATCTACTTAGGCACTTGTCTGTCTATCTATCCATCTATCCATCTACCTACTCACCAGTCTACCTACCCACCCACCCACTATTCATCTATCCGTCTATCCATCCATCTGCTCATTTTCCCAACCCCTCTCCCTTTCCATTCTCCTATCCAGGCAGTCAACTATCCTTCTAGTAAAACAGTCATTCACCCATACATTTCCTCATAAACCCACCTATCCATCCACAAATCCCACTATCCTTCTATTAAGCCATCCATTCACGTAACAATTATATAATCTTTTTTTTTTATTTTGGAGGGGGGTTCTCTATTCTTGATTCTTCTTTGCCTACAAATAATGCACTTTTCCCTTTCTTTCTGTTTTGTTTTGTTTTTGAGACAGGTTCTTCTACGTAGTCTTGGCTGGCCTAAAACTCACTCTGTAGACCAAGTTGGTTTCTAACTTTCAGACATTGACCTGCCTCTGCCTCCTGAGTGCTGGGTTAAAGACATGTGCCACCATGTCCAACCACTTCTTACTTTTAAGTCTGTTTTTCACAAGGAATGCCTTTCCCCCCCGCCCCAATCCCTAAAATCCACATTTAACTCTCTCTCACAGGTCTTCCATGGACCTTCCTTTGATACAGCAATGTTGGAGTCCACTTTCTTACACTTTATGTCCCTTATTTATGGTATAATAAATTGCTGCCTTCTGCATCTCTTCAATCATGTTGCATTGCTTCTGTCTCTGGTGATTGAAATATCCTGCAGTATTTCTTATCTCTCCGAGTAAATTGGGAACTTTGTGAGATGAGGGAGCTGGTTTCCAGTCCTTTGCAACCTCCTTCCGCAGCTGGTGTCTTACCTAATAGTATGCAAATTTTAGGCACTCAGCAAATGTACTACATTGATTGGAGGCACAGTCTTCATACGTGATGTGGGGATAATATTGGCATTCTAGAAGTAGTGTGAGATTGTGGGTATAAAAGAGCTTCACAAACAGCAAAGTCCTGAATATGTTATTATTATGAATAATATCGCTTTATTTTAGTAAGAATAAATACAGTTACTAGCCATAAGTTACCTACAACCTAAATGACACATTCAGCGAGTAACTTACAGGATCTTCATATCCCATACATAGCAGAGGAGCTACAAAGATAGCGTGTGTTTAATCCCTGTCCTCGGGGATCCCATGTTTTAGCAACAAGATAGAGGTATAAGCACTTGTGATTGTACCTGGTTCTGCAGAAGCAACACAACACAGACACACGATGTTCAGAAGCACTTAGGCACTCTTTGATTCTGCCTGCAAGGATCAGGAAAGAATCAACTGGAAGATTATCGCTTGAGTAGAGTTTGGGAGATGAATAGAAGCATAGCAGATGGAGAAAGGATAAAAGCTACAAAAGAAACAGCATGGATGTGCTGGCTGTGTAGGGAAAATGAAGTAGAATTGTCTGACAGTAACTTAAGGTACTGAGTAGGGAGAAACAGACAGCAGATCCTGAGTATTTTGGCCTGGTCCATGAACACAAGTGCATCAAGAGCTCTCTGAACCATGTGAAGGACTGTGACCTTGGTTCCAGTGACTGCAAGAACATGGAGGAAGAAAAATATGTAATTTGCATTTCAGCTAAATGGCTACCATGGCTGTTGCTTTCCTTCAAATAGCTGCAACCCATTAAGGTTAGTTTTGGGATGGGCATAGCATCCCAGCACGTGGGGCACTGAAATCAACACATCCCACTGAGTTTAAGGCCAGTCAGAGATTTATAACAAAACCATGTGTACAAAAAACTGGCTTCAGTGACGAGGACAAGTATTATCTCCCTGAAGTGGGAGTTTAGCAGAGGCACTCTGGACAGCATCACTGGTCCCTTAGTAGCCTATGGGCCTTCCGTGTTTTCACTCTGCAAACTCTGCAAACACTTGCTGTCATTATTTTGAGTGGTTTCAAGATGGCAGTTCTAGTGACACATCCAAACACAAACAAATTCCAAAGCATCTCCCATTCCTTCAACCCATTCCATCTCACTCATCACACCACATCTCACTCATCACACCACATTCACTCATCACACCACATCTCACTCATCACACATCTCACTCATCACACCACATCTCACTCATCACACCACATCTCACTCATCACAACACATCTCACTCATCACACCACATCTCACTGGGTCACATAGCCCTCTGATAAGATACAGGCATTTACCATGGCTGTCTTGAGCAGGTTGGAGACAAGAGATCATTTGAAAAGGTGCTGCAGATTATTGGCATAGAGTAATAGTACCACGAGATGTGTCTGTAGACATGAAGAAGGAGTGGATTTAAGATTCATCGTGTATGTGTAAAGAGACTTGGCATTCTGTGCTCAATAGAAAAGCCAGGCATGTTTTCAAAAGAGAGTGGTAAGTTTTAAATCTTGGGTAACAGGGTGATGAGTGTCTCCCTACTGGGGATGAGTGTTTGAATAGTCATTTGGCATAGTTCCAAGGTCTACCTGACAAAGACTGAAAACAAGAGAAAGGAATTTTTCCATCGTTATCTTTTCTCAGAGTCAGTAAGGAGAATCTGGGATGATCTGACTCCAGTGTCATGTCACCTGTCCCCCATCACTTACAGGCTAAGACACTTAATGGGTTTGGTCTCCTCACTTATGAGATGGTTATTATGCCTAGCTTGGGGTTGTTATGCCAAAGGCTAAGCAAAGGGGTTTTGTAGAATTATGAGAAAATCTGGGATCCTCACCATAGTTCAGTCACTATTATCTGATATCAGTCCAATTATTGAATCTATCAAATGGGAGCAATACTCGCTCACAGCGTTATGGGGAAAACTAGATGTGCCAAGTACTGGAATGGAATGTGGCTGCTGGGACTATCCACATGACAGTGTCCTCTTCTGAAGAAGTAGACGACTCTGGGTACTCCTGAAAGCTGAGGCATGACAGTTGCCTAGACTCGGTCAATCGGATATGCATGTGCTTAGGCTATGAATAAGGATGAGGAGGATAACTGGGACAAGAAAGTTACCAAGGATACTTTTAAGATCTCTAGTGATGTTTCAGAGGCCATGGTGGTCTTAATGATGACCTCAGTGTCCAGTGTCCAGGACAAAGGTGTCAGTGGTATACTCTCTGGGTCTCTGAATTTAATGGCATCGGCAACAGCAAGTTCTGTGGACTGATTTATGCTGCTTGTTGTCTACAAAACACCATTTTGCTCCTACTTGCTCACTTTACCTGAGTGTCCAATCTTTCCTAGAAATCTATACACTACTCCTTCACACAGGGATTTTTTAAACTGATTTAATCAGTAATTTTCTGAATTTCTGACTGGGATTCGAACTGCCCACTTGGAAATTAGGAGTGGTTCCTTTTTCCTGTTGTTTCTTTGTCCTCAGCTTCTTTTCTCTTCCACCCAAGTTTTATCTTAACTAGTGGTGGCAGCACTCTAGTTTGTAAATAACCATGACAGTGAGGAAGAAGCAGGGTCAACTCAGAAGCGGAAGTGAAGAAACAGAGAAACTGAACGAATCATTTACGCGGTGTACTAGTTAGTGTTACAGCGCTGTGAACTAAAATGCCTTCGAGAACAACTTGAAGGAGGGAGGATTTCTTAGGCTCACAGCTTGGAAACTTTGGTCCGTGGTCACTGGGATCCATGTTCTGGAGACTGTTGTGAGGCAGAGAGTCATGGTGGCAGGAACATGCAAGAAGGTATACACGCAGAGACAAATAAGAAGGAGAAAGAAGCAACAAAAAGGAAACAGGGTAAAACACAGTTCCCAAAGATACAGCCCTAGGGACTTACCTCCTCCAATCAGGCAGGAAGTTTTACCACTTTCCAATAATTTACTTAAATTTTGAGTCTGTCCTTGGGTTATATAGTTCATCATATCAGAACCTTAATAATCTGATGAACTCTGGAAACTTCAGCACAGACACACTCAGACAAGTCATTTATTAATCTCCCAGGCATTTCTCAATCCAGTCAAGGTGGCAATCAACATTAACTACTTACCACATATGGTAAGCACCCTTTGGGTTTCATGAACCGATGGACCCCAGAGACCTGACCAAATACTGAGAAGAAGTAGAATTTGAAAACATGTATTGTATTGGTTCATGAAAGCTTTTCCTGGCTCATGGGTACTGTGCCAGAGTAGGCACCAGAGAGCTTTGAGAATTCATTCTTGGTGCTCTTACGTGAACATTGATAACACTATCAACAAAACACTATAGTGTGGCTCAGAGAGGGAAAATTCTGTGGTCCTTAGTGACCCAGAATTCACTTAGTCCACATGCTCCCTTCTTCAAGTCCCATATAGATCATTCCCCAAAACAATCAGAGCATGCAGTTGTCCATCATCAGCTATGCAGCTCTTGCTTCATCCTTTGGCGATAAAAAACAAAGCTCGGCTCCTGAGAACAAGGTGATGAAACGATGCCATTTGTTGTTTCTGGACCCAGAGTTCATGCCTTAGCCCTATTCCTCCTACTTTTCCTCTTCTTCCTCCTCTTCTTCCCTCCCACCTTGGTAAAGTTGGCATGTTTCCCTTACCCAAGTCAGAGCCTTCAGAGTCTTGTTCTACAAACTTTGAATTTTGGATGGAGTGATACCATAACCTTTATAGACAGACAGGACCAGATGAGTCCAACATCTATATCCTCCTGAGTGTTTCCTTCTGCCTAGACTCCTAGACATCTCTTGTTCTGTCATTTTCTATGTCTGATTCCCATGACTTACCTCTACGAGACACCCCAAACCCCCAATATTTTTCCTGCATGTACACACTGGAATCTGTTTATCTCACAATGGTGATAGTGATGCTGTTACTAGTTATAAGGAAGTTCTCTTATCCAAAGGAGCTCTCCCTACAGTCCATCTCCACCACTGTGTCCTGAGGCTGTTTTCTGTAGCAATGTTAGCTTTCTCCATTTTACAGCCATTTAGACATTCAGAAAAATGAAACATATTTTCCACTTGTTGCCTTTAAAAGAAATAAATAGTCCTGACTTCCCAAGAGTTCTTTACAGACATAGTTTCCAAATTCATCAGCATCTTTGTGTCTTCCTCCGGAACATTAAAGTGTGGCCATTGCCCCAACACAAGACACACAATGAAGAGACTCATGCATAATTCAAGTTTCCCATCTCATATTTTAGTAAACAATCACTCCTTCACATGTTGCATTATATTAGTATATTATCAACGCAAGGTAATTTTTTAAAGTTTAATACTCCTACTTTAAAAGTAGCATGATAATAATATATGATGCTTATAGAAAACTGAAAACACTAATTTAAAAAGATAAATAAAAAAGTTAAATAAAAACTGTGTCACCCCATCTACAAGTGATAATTGCTATGAACATACATTTGTAAAATCCAGACTATTTTGTGTGCCTAGGTCTGTTGTCTTTTCTACTAACAGTATAATATTCCAATGCATATAGCTAATTAGTATACTCTGGATGTCCAGTTTGGTTATTAGCAGATTTTTAAAATATTGTCATTTGACTTTTTGTCATAACAAACAATGACTTGATAACCATCCTACACATATGTCTGTGCATACTGCATATTTGCCTGACAGTTTTCAATAACTTATGTATAGAATTTATGAACCCAAACATTTGCTTTCAAGTTACCTGCAGTTAGTGCACAGCTGTAACCCTACCACTTAAGTTGAAGCTGGAGAATTTTGAGTTCAAGGCGCACCTGGGCTACATGACAAGCTACCTCAAAAACAAATGTGTTTTTCTTTTTTTTCCCTAGGAGCAACCAATTTATTTTGATTTTTACCCTTTTTTATTGATTTTATTGAGCTCTACATTTTTCCCTCCTTCAAGCCCTCCCCTAAGGTCCCCATGCTCCCAATTTACTCAGGAGATCTTGTCTTATTCTACTTTCTACTTCCCATGTAGATTAGATCAATGTAAATCTCTCTTAGTGTCCTCATTGTTGTCTAAATTCTCTGGGATTGTGATTTGTGAGCTGGATTTCTTTGCTTTATGTTAAAAAAAACACCTATGAGTGAGTACATGTGATAATTGTCTTTCTGTGTCTGGGTTACCTCACTCAAAATAATGT
>LOEQ01005764.1:87233-97479 GCA_001685075.1 Bramus lutescens | reverse complement strand
GGGGGCATTAGGTGGATATTTTAAAAAATATTAACAATAAATTAATTAAAAAAGATATTTCAGCTCTAGGAATTATATATTCAGGGATGGTTTACTCTTTTTAATACTAAGGGAGGTGAAGCTTGTCCTGGTACATGTAGTCTTTAGTGGACATCTTTTTTTTTCTAATTTATGGAAGCATCTTCCCCATATCTTCTTCATCTTTCTCCAGCATGAGTTATTATAGAAAAATCCTTCCAAATTTCCGTGCCCTAAGAGAATCAGATGGAAGTCTCATCAAAGAGCATTTGTTCTGTAAAAAGACAAACTATTAATAGAAAGAGTTAGAGGGAGCCACCAGAGAAGGTAATTAAGACAACCCTGGCTGGGACTACAATCAGATATTTGGGTCCTTTGTGTAGCCCTATGTATTTATACCAAGGGACTTTTTGAGGAAAATCCTCCATCCTGGAATCTTGTTCTGCAGCTGCATCAGGAGGTATGCACAAACAGGGAGTTAAATAGAAGGTAAGACTAATTGAGAAGGGTTTGCAGGTTCTCAGAATAACTCTGGTTAATGTTTTTTCATGGGATCCTCCATCAAGGAGATGAAATTCTTGTTAAACCTAAAATGGCATCAATAAGAATACAAGATACAAGATCTTCTGCAATGGCTTGCTCTGTCACAAAAGTGCTTCCTTTCTTTCCACCTTTTAAAACTTTCTTTAATTTTTATTCATTTACTGTCCTGATATGTGTATCTGGATGAAAATTTCTGGAGATCTAAAGAGGGCATTAAATAATTTGGAGCTGGAATTATAGGTAATCGAGAACCACCCAACCAGGGTGCTGGGAGCAGCAGGTGCTGTTGATTTCTGAAGGGTATCTCTTGCCCCAATGATCTTCATCAGCTGTGCTGTACAGTAAGGAAGAAGCCTCTTCATTTTTATTTCATTTTATCTTGTATTTAGCAGGAGGAATGGAGCAGTATAATTTGAAAAACAAAACTAATGTTTTAAGATTGAGCTTTTCTGCCACAGATGACCATAAGCCCTAAACTATCCAGAAGAGTTCACTTTGCTTCCATTGTTCTGACATAATTATTAAAAAAAGTCTTGGTTTAGTTGATAAATTATATAATTAGCTAATTACAGAAGCATATCTATTTATCTTACACTTAAATTTTTTTTTGGTGACCCAGACCAAAAAAATAACCTAATTTATTCATATCATTGCAGGGTACAGACCCAAAGCCTGCACAAACAATGTCCAAATAGAGAGTATGTGTTAAGGTGCTGGAACTACCTGGAAAGAAACAGATCTCACAGAGCAGACCCAAACGGATTTTGCAAGGGTCTTTTAAAGGCAAATATCACAGAAAAACTATATCGCTTTTGGCAGTTACAGAAGGAAGTAAAGAAAGCAAGCAAAGCACCTTAACAGAAGTCAAAAGCATAGTTAATCGGTTTGGTCCTTTTCAATGGGAATTTTCATAAAACTTTCAGGTTTAAGTGAAGATGCTGCCACCTGAGATAAAATGGAGGAAACTTTGGCCTGCACGAAATATTTAAAAACACAATCATCAGCCATGGCAGTGCTTGTCTTTAATCCCAGCTTTCAGGAGGCAAAGGCAGGCATATCTTGGTGAGTTTGAGTACAGCATGGTCCAGGATAGCTAGGGCTGTTGCAAAGAAAAAAATCAGTTTCATAATACACACACACACACACACACACACACACATGTGCACATGTGTGTGTATTATTCCCAGATAGAACAACTTTGCTACAAAAACAACCTCTCTAATTTCCTAGTCCAAAAAGAAGAATAGATCATTCAATTCAATGTAATTTCCGTTTAAATTTATATATTTAAGTTTCTTTTTATTTTACTTAATGCCTTATATATCATTATATTCAGTGCTCACTGCAATTTTAGATACAATAAAAGTTGTAGCTGAAATACCAAAATAAAATCTCCAAATTTCAAGATTTTTTAACTTAAAATGGGTTTTTCATCAATTGAAGAGAATTCTGGGGGAAAAAGTTGGAAAGCACTTCAAGGGTGCTTCTTGTACATGACAACTTAAGACTATTGTTTGCTTCTATTTTGCACCCTAGTCTCTAGCGAATACAACCAGATTGTGTCAGAGTGGAGATAAAACTTGGAACAATGTGTAGAATTTTCTTATTGTTAAAATTTAGAAATGACACTATTTTTTTTTTGGCTCAAGACCTTCTGTACAAAACTAGTCAAAATCAATGCCACAAACAGGTTGTTTCCACCTTATTACTGTGACAGTAGTCACCTCTTTTTGTTCACTGTAGCTAATTTAAAAGTCCAGCACATCTCAGGTTGTGAACAGTGACTATAGTGGTTTGAATGAAAAATGTATTTCCATGGTCTCTCAGGTATTTGAGTGACTGGTTCCCATTTGGTGTTGTTGTTTGGAGGTGGGGTTGGGGTTTAGAAGATGTAACTTTCCAGGAAGAGGTAAGTCACTGTGGACATGATTTGATAGGGTAAATGTGTGAACCATTTTGATTATTCTATTTATATTGCCTGTGTGGAGTTAAAATATGTAGCTTCCAGTTGCGCTGGTCTCCATGTCTAGTGTTCACCGCGATAGTTCCCTGCTAAGACTGATGCACTTATCCCTGTGGAACTCTAACCAACCCTGCCCCCGTCAAACCCTTTCTTCTCTATGCGTCCTTGGTTACTGTGTTTTATAACAATCATGGAAATTTAAGTGACACAACCTGCTTCTGCATTCCAGAAGCTTTGCCCCTCCCACCTTCAGTGTCATGCTGGGCTCCAGTCTCAGGGAGACACTTTATTTTCTACTATTCCCTGTGACAACAAAGAGATTTTGGAAAAGTACATAGTTCTAGATATAGGACTTTGTGATATGTTCTTAGTTGATCCTTATTTCTAGATCTGATGGAATTAAACTAATTAAACACTAGTAATAGTAAGAGAATAAGAAAGTGTTGTCTATAATTTTCATGGTTCAGTCGCTATTTATATATTTGATTAAGTCTAAAACTGCACTTCCAAACTTCCTTAGTAGTTACAAGATGACATTTTAACCCGTTTGTGCTGCCACATATATCTAATTTTATTTATTCTGCATTGAGTCTGATCAAAAATAGTATTAGGGGAGATCTGTTTGTGTTGATTGCTCGCTCCAAAATCACCAATACAGTTCGACCTCTGTTAGAGGTCCCCATTCAGCGGACTGGGTGGACTAGCGATTTTCCTGACCAACTCTGAGAGATTCAAAGGACACAAACACAGAGGTGGACGTAGACGGGCCAAGGGATTGCTGGGTCCTTTCGATCAAGCAAGTGGAAGGGGGCAGGACCGTGTCTCAACTGCTCTATGAATCTTTCAGGTTTTTCCCTAATATTCATCCTCGAGCTTTATTTTTTAATAAAACGGTTTTAAAAATCACAGTATCTGGCACCCAACGATGTGGAGACATCACGCTAGTGCTTTTAAAACCTCCACTTCCCTGCATGACCCTGTGCTACCATGAATCACCAGGTTTTCACACCAAGGTCTTTTTCCCGTTTTGGTCTGCACAGGCAACTGCCAGCAACCTGAGTCAGCTGCTCATTTCTGGCACCATCATTCAGATAGCTATGCACCGCCAATGAAGCATCGTAGCCAAGCAAGCGGGCTTCTGCACATTTTCCGGGTTTGTGCTCCTTCCTTACCCTCCGTGGGTGCATAGCCAGACACATGTACTTGGCCAGAGGGAAGCAATGCAGGCCCCACCCACCAGGACAGTCTAGAAAGGACATCACAAGTGCCAGGCTGAGCATAACTAGTCCAAGTGGCTGGCCACCTTCCGAACTTCCAACATGCTCCTCATCTGCCCAGACCACGACTGGGGTTTTATTTCTTTTATACCGCTGCTACCTCAGTCAAAAGCTGCCCATGGGACTAGCCTTGCACACCCATGTTGAGCAGCTACAGCTGGGCACCTCTAGCAAAAAGTGCTGACCCACATTTCTGTGTCATAGCCTAGCAAGGTGGGTTTCTCCTATCAAATTCTCTACGGGAGCTCCTGAGGGAGTTCACACCTCCTGCCTGCACAGTGCAGTGCACTAGCACAGATAGCTCAGGGCGCACAGCTGCCTCCAGAACCACCAATTGCACCACCACCCAGGCCCAGAGCTCCTGTGTGCCTGCCTGGTCCCTAAACTTCCAGGTTTAGAATTAGAGCTGTTGGTTGCTCTTGCACTCAACATTCCCTTATTAACAGCTCCCCTCCTGCCTGGGTGCCACACCTGTTCCTGCTGGCACAGTCCAACATCATCACCGCAGCTGATAGCCATGACTCCGCTCTGCCTACACTATCAGTGTCATCAGAGCTGGTAAGACACATGGGAATGTTTAAATGAAAAATTAGGTTTTAAAATAAAAAGTAGGAAACTCTTTCCCAAGTTAAGAATTGGAAGTATCACAATGCAGGGAGTTAGGACTTTGTTTACTGCTACTATGGAGGTTGTGCAAATGGAAAAAAAAATAAATGAGGTGATAAACAACCAAGTGGGGATTGGCAAAATGTTGATCATAATTATTATCAGTTTGATAATTCTAATTTTATCTTTAAAAAGTAGTTTGATTACTGTGCCAAATATGATCATTTGACTGCAGAGGCTCAAGCTTTAGAAGGACTTACTATTGATAAGATACAAGCCCTAGGAAGACTCATTAATGAAAATAAGAAAAATATTTAGAGAGAAACATAGGAATTTAGAGCAGAACCTGCTACACCATTGCGTTATAAAATTTAAGAGGAGCAACCCAAGGTAAATAGAAAAACAACCTCAATTTATCAAGTTATCATAAGGGAATTACCACAGACAGGCATCTTATAAACTCTGCAGAAGCTAAATGGACTCCTGTCAAAATATTACATTTGAAAAGATTTAAGGAAGCAATAGTTTCATACAGTTTGCATTCACCTCTTATCAAGTAGATGTTAAATTCACATACAACAAGGAATAGAATAGTTCCACAAGACTCGAGAGATATAGTTACAGCAATATTGGAAGCTGGTTCTCAGTTACAATGGAAAACATAATGGAGAGAGGTAGCTGGAGTCATAGAACAATGAAGTAGGTCTAGAGGTAATGAAATTTCCCAACACCAGTTTCTTGACAAATATGCTGATTTGCAAACAGTCTATATTTGATGATCATACCTTAGCTCTGTGCTGTACAGGATCTTTGAATGCTTGGAACAGGGTTGGAGATTTAGGGAAGAGGCCTGGGTCATGGATNATATATATGGTTTTCACTGATTTTTGTTTTACAAATATTGACTACAGCTGTATATAGAAGGGTATCAGATCATTAAAGTACACAAATATTACTTTTGTTTGATTTTGAAAATGGCAATTCACAATGCAAAAGTGTGATCGGGTTTCTAAAGACAAGATCAGTACCCATAGGTGAAGGATTCAAAATAGAGTCCATATTGGAGCTCATATTCATGATAATACTTGGATAGGAGAGGTGATTTCCAAAAACTTTAAAAAAAATCAAAAGGCCAAATGTTTTAATTGTGGTGCAGAAGGTAATCTAAAAAGAGATCATAGGCAAGGTGATTCTAGAAACAATGATTTTTTTCTAGAGATAATCCAGTCAACAAGGGACAGGTAAGGAAACCCTCAGTCTTGGGAAATGTCGTACGGGGTCTCTCACAGGCCTCAGTGTCAACTTTGATTCAAGTATTCCCTTTCAAATGGGAGAAACTCCTCCACAATTAAAAATAAATAATGCCTATTCTTAAAAATCATACTTCTCTGGATGACAAAACAGCATCAATGGATAAAACAAAAATTTCAGGGCTAGCATAAAACAAATATTTTGCAAACTTCTATTAATGGCCAAAGACAAAAGCTAAAAAATGTGCATAAATATAATTGGAATTGAATATATAGTTGACATAGGTTAAGATGTAACAATCATTTAACCAAATCTTACCAATCTTGACTTCCAGATTGGCCCCTTTAGGAGGTAAGTGTTCAATTCCTTGGTATTGAAACTTTATCTTAGGCAAAACAAAATGCAAAATGTGTTGAGTCTTATAAATGCAGAGGGACAGTTGAGAAAATTAAAAACATATGTAGTTAACATAGCAATGAATTTATGTGGACATGATTTCTTACAACAATGGAACACACAGATTAATATTGCTGTAATTTTAGAAACAAAGCATAGAATAATGGACACTTCTGAGAGAAAGATTAAGAGATATTTTCATGAAAAGTCTGTATTGTACATAAGCAAGGAACAAAAGCTGTGATCTTTCAAAGGTACCAACAGCCCTACTTTTGAAATGGTTACCTTAAAACCTGTCAGGTTTGAACAATGACTACTGACCTCAGAAAAATTACAGGCACTAGAATAGCTAAATTCTCAACATATTTAAGAACCAACCAATCCTTGGAATTCTCCTATACTTGTCTTTAAATAGAAATCTGGAAAATGGAGAATGTTAACAGATGTAAGAGCCATAAATAAGATGATTCAGCAAATGATCTTTTTAAAGCCTGGAATTCCCTTGCCTTTTATATTATCGAAAGGATGGTCTATTATATTGATTGATTTAAAAAATTGCTCTTTTACTATATCTTTTCAAGAAGATGATAGTGAAAAATTTGTTTTCATATACCCCATTTATAATAATTATCTAAATGAAACTAAGAAACAATAATAAGTTTGCAAAACTGTTGGGATTGTAAATATCTTTTTACACCTCAGCTAAGATTCTTTTGTTCTCTAATTCCCTTTTTTGTACAGTCAGGGAAATAATTGCTTTTATAGACTTCTCTTCTGAGGATTTCCTCTGCCTAAAGAACAGGCATCAACGGATGACTGTCTGCAGGCACTTACCTGGGGAAAGCTTTTGAATGTCAATGTAAACGAGGGCAACTTTGTCAAACGTAGAAGCTTACTGGCATGATCCTTCCAGGCTCAGGTATATTTTAAGATAGGAGAGGTACGCATTGTGTCAGTAAGTTGAAGTTCATCATTGCAAGGAAATAGTTTTCAAACTCAATAAAGGTTGCTTTATAGTTTCTTTATAGAAAGCATCATACAAACAATCTTAGTAGGAAAATGAACATGTGATAAATTATTGCTTTGATTTTTAAAGAAGTCGAATATTCAAAGAATAGTTTCCTCTTTTGTAACATATTTTGAACAAGATGAATAAGAAAATCTGAAACAATAGTCTCAATAATTACTAGACTGTGCCAAATATTGGATTGTTGAAGTTCAGCAATCATTTAAAAGTTATTTTGGATATGTCCATTTTGTTGAAAAATATTTTAAAAATTCTAGGAACAGAATTCCAAACTGGCATCACTTGCATTTCCTTCATCTGTTCCGTTCCATCTTCCAAAGAAACAGCACACATTTCTAATAACTTAAGACCCAGCCACCTGCCATTCTAATAAGTGTTTTCTTCTTCACAAGTTAAATGATGTGCTAATTAGCTGTTACATTTTAGGGTAGGAGGTTGACAAACCGAAATGATAATGTGTCATAGTGGAAAAATAACATAATTTTTCCTTGTTTATTTGCATTCATTTTGACTATTCCTGATGGGCCAAAATTGAGTGAAATTGTTGTGTTAAGAAGAAACATTGTCTCCTGTCAGATAACTATTTGTATGAAGGTCTATTAAACAAAGGCAAAGTCTCAATGAAATTGTCTCCACTATATTTGAAGAAAATAAATGCCAGGGCCAAATACATGGCAGAAAAAAGTAGAGAATTTTATCAATTCTCCATCAAATTTTGAAGAATTATTTCTTTTTAAATCTGAAATTTCAGTTTAAAGTGGTATCTTATTAAATCACAAGCTTTACCCTTTCATATAATACAGTTATCAAAGTAATGAAGAGGTCTTCAGTTTCCTCTGTCCTCAACCACAGCCTTGTACTTTGTACAGGCTGTGCAGAGTAGTATAGCGAGCATTCAGGATTTTAATTAGAGCAAGCAAGGATGCAAGATTACATTCATTAGTGAAACAGAAGCCCAAGAAGAACAGTAATGGTCCTTGGCCTGCCTCAAATGAGGCTTATTTTCCTCCTCTCTCAGCTTCTTCCCCTTAAGTCTTCCCCCAAAATAAAAGTCTCTAAGGAAAGAATATAATCTTGAAATTTCATTGCATCTAGCACGTGTATGTATAGGTGTTTAATATCCCTGAAGTTGAAATGTTAATTAGGAGGAAGGGTAACAGTGGTCTATGTTAGCATGATGAGGAAGTCCCTAATGCAGTTTTGAGCTGATCCCGCTATTGGACCATCACCATCTCCCATACTTTTTACATTCTGTTTTCAGGACCCTGAACTGATTCAACTAAGGCTAAGGTCTATTACTGTCTTTACATAATAAAAGCAAATTGAACATCTGGCTTAAGGGACCCAAGAAAACTCACCTACTCTTCTGTATGTCTTGTATTTTCTCATATTGTAGATCATTCAATCTCAGAATTAACCTCTTGCCTAACATAAGGAAAGAGAATCACTATAGCATTATATTTCTTTAGAGATATTGTAGGAAATATGCATTGTGATCAATATATTATTAACAACCTATTAAAAACTGTAAAAATTTCACAGGACACTTTGTTTGAAGAGAAGACTTTGACAAAATTTTCCTTTGGGTCTGGAATGCCCTCCAAAATTCATATGTCAAATACTTGGACTATAGTTGATGCCACTGTTGAGCAATAATTTGTTTTACAAAACACATACATCTGCTCAACCCACCAAAGTCAAATTGGTAAACCAATTAATTTTCTATTGTTTACGATAATAAATATTAATGAGTTGTTACTTACAGGAGAATGAATTACTCAAAGACAACTGATTACCAAGGCCCACTCCGGCATGACAAAAGGTTGCAAACCTGGAGCACATTGTATAGTCTGCAGGCAGTTCCAGAGGTTGGAGAGTTTCTGTCTCGGCCCATCTGTATTCAGAGTCTTCACTGCAACTCAACTTGATTGAGAATCTTTTCAGAAACTCTGTAAATCTGATAGGCATTCTCAACTCTTATCTTATTGTTTATTCTGACAGGGAGGGACTTAGTGAATCTTCTCAGTTTCAGGGACTTCCTGAGGCTGTTTTGAGTTGTTTATCTCCATACTTAAGAAACTTCCCTGCAGGATGGTAGGTTTCAATCTATGAGGAAACTATTATACAACAAGTGGCAGGAGACTAAAAGCTGGGGACTACTTAGAAGGATTATATTTCTGGATGTGTGCTCTCCAAGAGCACAATAAGGTTTTAGACCCATCCTACCCCACTACCCTTGGTAGACCAATATAAGGATATATCAATATTGGATTTACCAATATATCTTTGCTCTTCAACAATGCTGCTTAATGCATGATGTTCAACATACCTTTCAGCTCATAAAAACTGAAACTAATTGACTCTGACTAAAGTTTCTGAAATAGTGAGACAAAATAATTATTTTTTCCTCTTATGTTGTTTTCAGATACTTTGTGATAGCAACAAACCCCGAGTAAACTCCAAAAATCTTTTTTCTTTTATTTTCTTTTCAGTGTGTGTATGTGTGTAAGTATCTGGGTAAATATTCATTTTGGTTTACTGTGGGCATGATTACATGTGTGGAAGTTAGAGATCAATCTCAAGGATCATTCCTCAGCAAATATCGATATTGTTTTGTGGGACACAGTCTTTCATTTGTCTAGAGCTTGCTGAGTAGGCTAGGCTGGCTGTCAAGATAGCCCTAGAGCCCCATATCTACCATATTTTTCTTCTCAATGCTGTGATCACATCAGTGTATTACAACATGAGACATTTTGAACTAGATTCTGGGGATTAAAAGAAGATTCCCATGCTTGTGTAGTATGTACTTTATCTACTGAGCTTCGCCGTAGCCCTGAGAAACATGTTTTCAAGTAAATTTGCCTGATCTATCATTTTTCAGATTATAAAAGAAGGAGGCTGCAAGTAAAAATATAGGGGAATGAGCCTGAGCTCATGGTAGAATTCTTCCATCCGAATATTTGGAAGGTGGTGCAGATAGGAGGGGATTTTAAGGTTAGGTTGAGACTGTTTGATTGCCCAAGACACATGCAATCTCAAAAAATGAGGATGAAAGAAAATAAGAGAAAAGAAATAAACAAAGAAAGCAAAGAGAAAGAAGAGAGAGAGAAAAAAGAAAGAGAGAGAAAGAAAGAAAGAAAGAAAGAAAGAAAGAAAGGAAGGAAG
>LOEQ01005764.1:70411-84437 GCA_001685075.1 Bramus lutescens | reverse complement strand
TGGGCCAGGCAGTGCTTAAATGAATACAATTTGTGTGTTGTTGTTTCGGGGTATGAGCTAGCCGTGCAGGAGCTGGGTGGAATGAAAAGCAGGCCAGATGGCTGCTCCTATCACTACAACTGCCAGTGGCCCCTCAGTTTGCCCCAGCAATACAACTGTCAACCACATTCAGAGAGGCCAGCTTAATCCTATGCTCATTCCTTTTCAGGTTACTTCAGTCTCCCTTAAGTTGGTGAGCTCCCATTAGCTCAGGACAGTGGAAGAACCCCTCATGGTCTTGACCTCTTTGCTCATATTCTTATTCCTTCTACACTTCAACTGGACCTTGGGAGCTAAGTCTATTGCTTTGATGTGGGACTCTGCCTCTGTTTCTATCTGTTGCTGGATGAAGGGTTCTATGGTGATATTTAAGATAACCATCAGTCTAAATACTGGGAAATGTCAGTTTGGGCACCTTCTCCACTATTGCCTAGAGTCTTAACTGGGGCCATCCTGGTGGATTCCTGGGAATTTCTCTAGGGTCAAGCTTCTTGCCAACCCCATTCCAAGATATCTTCTTTCTTCCAATTAAGATATCTCTCTCCTTGTTCTCACAAAGGATATTTCAACCCAAATTACAGTACAGTAGATACAAAAAAATTTAACCAGAATTTCCATTTATAGTAAATATCAGTGTCATCTTGTATTGCATTTCTGTTGTCCATGACTATGTTTGGAAATATCTCTCCTTACTAAGGAATGATGACAATAATAATTATAATGCTAATATTAATCTAATATTAATATTATAAATATTAATCATAAATATTCACTTCCAATGCTCACAATAAAGAAATAATGATGTCACATTAGAAATTGAAAACAGGAATATACTTATAAAAGTTATGTGCATGTGTAAAACTGACATTAATTTTAGAATACTTAAAATAGCAAATTTCCAGTAATTGTAAGAGATTTTTCAGAAAATAAATAATGCAAACAATTAATTTATTGACAGATGGAATACATGAAATCAAAACTCTGTATCAAAATTTATAAATTTCCAGTATGTTATTATTGTTGTTATTATTATTATCATGAAATAAAAATGGTTGAAATATATAAATAGAAGAGACATCAAAATTATTAAAAAATAATTGATAATAATGAGAAAAGAAAACTATAATTCAATTTATATGTTTTAAAATAGATTATAATAATGAGAAAAGAAAACTATAATTCAATTTATATGTTTTAAAATAGATTAATTCAAAGAAAAAAAGAATCAATATCCACAAATCTTAAGTAAAGAAATTAGATAATAGATAGGTTAGTGATTTAAATTGTTTCACTGAAAATTTTAACCCACAGCTATATTTGTAAAAATATTTAACTCTGAATATGAAGAAATCAGGGAAGTATATGTATATACATAGATGCAGGGACACCTAAGCATAGCCACTTTATTGAGAAGAATTCTTTAAAGTGAAGCCAGAGAAAGCAAGCAGAAGACTATTAGAATGATGCAAATGAAGGCTCCAGAGAACTATCACCAAAGACAAAAATGGAAGCACACACAGAAACACTGGTAGATAGTTCAAGGTGTTTACTATGTTGAAAACTTGTAATGTTTGTCAGGGTTACAAAGGAAGGATTACAGAGAGTAAAGAAAATGAGAGCAGATGCATAGATGAAAAATTAAAAGATCAAAACAAGTAGAAAAAGAATGTCAGTCAAGCAACATAATTTATGCACTACGAGGAAACATATGGATCTGAAGAGTTATTTATAATAGCTTGAAAATTTAATATTGATTGAAAAATTTATAATATAAATGATTCAGAGGGATTAATAGGACTGTTTTGAGATTCCTCCTTAAATATGCAAAACTGAAAATTCAGAACACAGAAACCTGTCATTGAGAAATTTGCTTGCATCCTCCTGACAAAAAGAAAGCATACTGAGTTTCTACTTCTGGCACTAGAATCGGGAACAGGCTGGGCCAGCAGGACCTCTTTTGTCATTTATTTTAATTAGAATTTTAATACCAATAGTGCTGAGCAGAAATAGAAAGCAAATCACTTTACATTCTGTAAAATGGCAGTAATCTAGCTAGTGTAATAATGACTCTAATTATGAAATAATTACATATATAAAATCATTTCTCCAAGTAACATAAATAGAAAATGTTTCAAAATAGCCTTAAGAAAATGAAGACAATGTCATTATTATTACTATTACTATCAATCATTATAAGAAAATAGAAAAGAAACTTTGTCCCTGTCCTCTGTTAAGAATACCCTGTCTTGAAATATTTGACCACTCTTTTCCCAGCTTGAGGTTTCTACTAAAGTGTCTCTTTCTTACCAAGAACTTTATTTACCACCTAACACTTGTATATACACATTTTAATCCTAGGTGCTACTTACTTTTCACTGTTTCTTTGTTCCTATAACATGCTAAGCAAATGATTGCAGTTAAGGTTATCTGAGTCATATACCTGCTCTCAAAAACTTAGAATAGTATTTAACAATCAACAAATATATGATTGAATAGATAAAAATTAGTTTATAAGAAATATATAAGACATGGGAAAACTACAGAGTACAAATACTTCAAATTTTATGAATTAATTAGCAGATGAAGCAATGCATGTATTCATAAGCATTCTATTTTAAACTTCAATTAGGCAGTATTATAGGAAAGAAAGTAATAGATAAATGGTCAGATACATTTTGGCTATTATTATTAAATTAATGAGAAGGAGAAAACCTTGAGAAATAGTAAGGTAAAATTTCCCCATAAGAGTTGTTCATGTCTTACAAGGCAGAGTGTTAAGTAAAGCAGAATACTTATTCTTGACTGAGATATTGGTGTTGATCAGAGTAGGGAAAATATTAAATAAGTGCACACAACACCATTGATATCTATTCAGGTAATCAATGAGTAACACTTTGAGTTGGAAAAGGGCTGATCTGGAAATCATACATTTACTAGAAATTATGGCCATCATGAATATACCTGTACAAATAAGGATAGACAATGTTCCAGTGTACATCTCTAAGACAATGAAACATTTTTACTTATTATTCTATAAAGCATATAACAGGTATACCACACAGTCCTATAGAGCAGACAGTTATGAAAAGATCAAAAGGATATGTTAAATAAACAAAAAGGGATGATAAAGACCCCAAGAAGTAGATTGCATAATGTTTAATTAACTTTGAACATTGTAAATGCTAAAGAGAAAGAAACAACAGCTGCAGAGAGGCAGTGAATAATAGAAAAAAGTGTGAAATTAAATCAGCCAGCATTCTTTGACAATATACTGACCTCAGTTGAAACCCAGGACATGAGTTACATTGGGGAAGAGTTTTTGCTTTTGTTTACATGGGAGAAGAAAAGTTATGGATATCATCAAAATTGAAAAAGTTTCGGTTTGAACAAGAGACAATTTTAATTAGAAGAGATTATAGTGCATTAAACAGCATGGCTATTTAACCAAACTAATCTATAAAACTAACAAATGCTTTTCATTTGCTCAGGAATAAATTGCCCAAAGAGAATCTCCCCAAAATCAGTGTTGGGGAAGGGTTTTACTTTTGTCTTTTCAGGATAAGAACAGTATTCAGCTAAGGAATCCAAAGACAACTGGACAAATGAGACATCCGAAGGAGAAGGACAAATCATTGAGAAAAAAATATACTAATAAAACAATAGACTGGCTTATTGGTATATCACATTTCTCACAGGATAAAATTTCATAAATCTTCCCAAATATTTGTTTCTGCTGTGCTCTACAGACATACAATGCGAATGGTCTCCTTGGAGACCTAGTCCAATTAGTGATTAAAGCTGAATTTGGAGTTAGAGTGTGGCTCTCTCGTTCTCTAAACCCAAGCAGGCTTATTAAAGAAAATTTCAAAATCTCTGTTCATGTCAGAAAAGCCACATAATAGAGTACAGAAGAAAAACAAATATTTAAGGACTATATTATTGCTACTAATCTTATAATCTTTTAATTTTAGACTGAATCTATAACAGCTTTTCTTAAAGTATAAATATCATCTCAAATTTTATAATATCAATATATATATATATAAACATATAAATATATATTAAACTTGTAATCACTATATTAGTGGTCATATAGAGCACTAACTAATTCTAGATAAAGGTTTTGTCTACCTTCCTGATATCAGGTTTGAGTCTCTATTAGTTTTCTGCATTAAACCAAGAGCACACCTAACAGAAATCTTTGAAGTCTCCAAAAGGAGAATGGGGCTCCGTAATGATTTCTCCAGCACTATGATAAGACTGCTAAGCTGAAAAACACCTCCTAAATATCGGCTTCAGACCACAAACTACAGAACAATTTTGAGTTGGCTAGCTAAGATGGTCCAGTGTCATAGACTACTTTAGCCAGGTTTCCAACAAACCCTGCACTTTTCCATTACACATTGACTGGACAACAAATAATACACATACCTCTCCCAGGACTTGACAAATATATTAATTTTTTTTTCTTTTCAGGATCCCCTAACAATGCCATCATCCCCAGACAACAGGAAGCAAATTTAAAAATAAAACATCCACATTCCCAAGAGGAGCGGTGGGTTTTTGGTTGTTCAATGGGTTATGGATATTTGTTACTATTTAGCAGGGTTAGTTGTAAGTTATTATTGGTTACAGTCAGGGAAAGAGCTGAACAATGGAGATTTTATTCACAGCTGTTGTTTTGAAAAAAAAAGAAAAAAGGGGATATAAATACAATAGGATAAAAAGTGTAGATTATTGAATCTATTCTGAAAAGGGAAAAGGAAGGACATAAGAATCATAAGATAAAAAGGTAGATTATTGAATCTATTTTTAAAAAGCTAATTGTATTGTACCTTTTATATTCACATATATTTTGTTTTGATACAAATTTGACATTAATTTTGTTAAAGTATAATGTGCATATGTTTCTAATCTTTTCAAGTTATTGTGCCTATATAGCTCAACTAATAATGTAATGCAAATTTTCCTTTCTTGAAAATTATTTTTATCAACTATTTAGTATAATAAGTAAATGTACATTAGTAATTAGTCACCTATTACAATTAAACTTGTGCTTATATTAAGTATGTTTTCAAGGTCAAACAAAGATATATTTTAAATAGACAGGTCATCTTCAAACACTTTAGAGATCTACAGAATATCATATTTATGATGTTTTAATAATTTAATTTATTTTTTATGACAATGGGACATGTCTGCTCCTGGCAGCACCAATCTACCTCAGAGAAAATGATGGGCTTCTAAGAATACCATATGGAATATACTTGGTTTGTGGCAAAAGTAAGCCACTGTGCAAAACAGTGTTCTTGCCCTGATAGCTGATGGTATAATGTCCAATTGAACAAGCTGGACACAAAAGGGAATGAGTACAAAACCTTGTCAAGAAAAGATGGAGCAGTCCTTCAAAAATCCCGCTTCATAGAAAAGTCTGTTGAATATTCTAGGCCTGTAGACCAAAGATGGACGACTCATTGTTGCAGAGGAACTTTGGGTGTCTGACTATGCAGCCCAGCTATTACTGTTATTTCTCATATTTTTTGGAAATGGGTTGCAGGCACTACTTACATATTCAGTTAATATTATTTCCTTCTCAGGTCTCTGAGGGAATTGAAGACTAGATAGTTATAGCTTTGCTTGTTTACAGGACTCAGAAGCTAAATTCCCTAAAGAAGTGTAAAGAGTATAAGATTGAGAGATATGAAAAGATAATTTTGGACAGTAATGCATGCTATGATAGAAATCAAATTAGATATAAGATATTGGACCCACCAAGATAGGTTAAATAATGGTATATTTCCTCTGAATGTGTCAAATACAAATAGACTAGATATTGTTGATGTACTCATTGCTTGTATATATTGTATATACTTATTGTACTTATTGTATATAGTTTTTCTTATATTAGCTATAGCCTTCTTTTTTATTTTAGACAAAGGGGAAAATGTAGTGATATTGTATTTGTATTTTAATAAATAAAGTTTGCCTGAAGATTAGAATGCATACAAAGCCACTAGAGGACAGAGAGTGGTGGCACATGCCTTTAATCCCAGGACTTGGATGACAGAGGCAGAGGGAACTCTGTGAGTTCAAGGCTACCATGGGCTACACAAGATCGATCCAGAAACAGATCCAGATGTTGGTGGTTCACACCTTTAATCACAGCACTTGGGATCTCACATATTCAATCCCAGCAGTAGTGAGTTGGAGACAGGAGTGATATCGCTGGCCACAGAGAGGAATGTAAAGGGGGAAGAGATAGGAACTCACTGGAGTATGCAGTATGATGTTCGGTGGAGTCAGAAGCAATCTGAAGCAGTGTAAGATCATTGTTTCAGTTTGATCATTGGTAGAGGTTAAAGAACTCTCTTGTGACTGCACTTTGCTTCTCTGATCTTCAACATTAATCCCTATATCTGTCTCTGGGTTTTTGTTATTCATGGTAAAATACCTGTTTCTGTTTTAAAAGCTATATTTCAAATTATTAATTTAACTATTTATTGTGTGTGTGTGTATGTGTGTGTGTGTGTGCATGTGTGCTTGTGTTTATGCAGATCCCAGTGTATCTCTGGAGGTCAGCAACCACCCTGAAGGTGTCTGTCCTTTCATGACATTCTGTGTTTTCTGGGATCAAGTCAGGTGTTTAGGTTGGCAGCACATCCCTTAATAAGCTGATAACAATCTCATCAGACTTGCAACCTCTTAATCATGTATTGAATGCAAACCAAAATCTGTTAAAAATGCTCATAATAACTGTAAAGTATATCCAATAAATGGCACCAATTTAACTTTCACAATAATCAAAATTACTTTCCCCCTTTCTTACATAATGAATTCTGATTCTATTTGTTTTGATGCAAGCAATATGAAGTATGAAAACAATTCACTTCAATTGCTATGGTGAATATAAATGACTTGATTTAAGACAATCATTTGCATTTTACTGGTATTTACAATAAAGACAAAGCATTTTTGTGACTCAAAGAAAAAGTTTATGTGCCCACAAACTTTGCCTGAGACCTGGGAAATACCTTTCCTATCTCTCACAAGTTAGATCTTGGAATTTTCATGACTGTCACTAAGAGGAGAGTCAGAAAATAGAATCCAATCGCGAAGGTTGGATGTCAGCTTGTGCCTTCCCTGGAAATTTCTTCCATACAGATTCACTATTTATAAGTGACAGCACTGAGAATAATTGGTTACAGTTACCTGGTACGAAAAAGAAGGTACAAATTTCTAAAATTTTCTATCAGAGCTATATTTGAGGAAGTGTTCAGTGGTCAAAAATCACCATCATCAAAATTCCAACTCTCTCAGAAAGAAGACCATATCCATCGCAAAACTGCAAGGAAGAAAGCAAAGAAGTGCTCTGCTGGTCAACGGTTTTAGTTTTCAAGAGATATAATTTATTTTGAAATCATGAGGGAAAACCATGAGCAAAGATTTGAAGAAATTATCTGATGTGACCTAAAGGCAAATAACTAACTAACTAAATAATATCTAGGAAAAATTGAACTGGTAATAAAATTGTAAAAAACCACCTCTTTTCTTTTCTTTTTATTTTTTTAAATGTACAATCTATGTATTCATCCCCTTAGTGTCATTTTTAATGTTAATTATCATTTTAGATCTCTTTCATGGTATGCACAGATAAATCTGTATATGTTGGGCCTGTGAAATTAAGCTAGGGCAGCGGAATATGCAGGCTCTTGAGGAGTACTCCTCTTTCTCACAATGTAGGCACTTTAACTTTGTCTTTAACAGGACTACGTATTTTATCTCCAGAGCAGCCTTGTGATATACTGTGGGCACGTCAGACACAAGAAAGTAAATGTGTTTCTTATCTCACAGCTAATACATGAGAAGTAAGAGATACATCAAGCGGAGGATTCTTAAATACATCAGTTTCCTGAAAACAATGACATTGCTCTAACAATATATGAAGCACCTTATATCAAACAACACTCTCAAATCTGTGAAGCCTTCTTTTGGATTTAGGAAAGCACATACTTGTACTGTCACTCAATTTTGGATCTGGTTTTTACGCGTGTAAAGAAAAGCAACTTGAAACTGGAAGAGAAAGGGATTTTTTTCTTGTAACTTGAAAATCAAAAGGTGTTTTAGAGCAGTTTTTTTTTGATAGAATAAACTGTTTCAAGCCACATAGAATAAGTGTGAAACACAAGATGATTTTCTCTCTTATTAAAATTTTTATCAGTGGTACTTCTGGCAATTTTAGCATTGAAACTTTGAAGTCATTTACTCCAGAAAGAAGAGACTCTTGGAAACTAAGACCAAGCTACTCCTTGAAATACAGATCCGAGGTCTAGAGCCACTAGCAGGACGTGGGATAAACTCTTTCTGACATGTTGGATGTAATGAAATCATTGTGACTTAACTGAGGTCTGTGAGGACAATAGATTCTGAGCATAGGTCATGCAGCCCTGGTTCCCTCCATTACTCGTTCTATCCCAGCTCTCCACTGCTCTGCCCTTAGGATAATCCCTGCGTGTCCATTCTAAGAGCAATTTGTTGCAACTTGATTGTTCTTGAAGCATTAGCTCTGCATTTTCCCAGGTGCCCCTCAGCCTGGACTCACCGACGTAAATTGTATTGCTGTTTGTGACAGGATCCCGCTAACATTGCTCCCGACGCAGCTTTTCTTGTCTGTTTCAAAACCTAACATGGACCTCCATATTACTGATGGCGGGAAAGCAGTCTTGTTAGTTGTTTTCCAAGGGTATTATTTATTGAATTGTCTGCATATGACTGTCATGCTCAGCTTCAGCCTGGTTTCAGATCCCATGATGGGGAAGGAAGGTCGCTGTGAAGAAATGAAATGTCTACGGATGAATTTCGTGTCTGTTGTCAGCCCAAAATAGTTCAAGTGGTCATTATTACTACTTCAAAATAAGCAATTTTTTTCGTAATAACAAACATGTTTTTCTTACTCTTCACCAAAACCAAGTATGTCAAACATGTTTTTTCCTCAATTTTTGCATCAAAATATCTTTAAACCGAAACCAACACATCATTTTTCTAGGTTGGTCAAATATCTTGCCAGGTACATCCTGTCTTGGCAAAACTAAAAGGCAATTACCATAGGAAGACATATTTAATAATAATAATATTCAAAACTTAACAAAGCATATTTACAGAAATAGAAGTGCCTTGCCTCTAATCCTCTCAGAACTGAAATAAGACAGTGCCCAGGGTTTGCAGTGACAGCTGACATTCCCAAAGAAGAAACCTAAGAAGCATCAGCTCCCAAGGAATTTTAGCAGAAGATATTTGCAGAAAAAAAATGGGGCTTTTGGAATGATCACATCTGTCCCACCCATGACTGTCAAAGTGATGATAAAAATTGCCAAGTATATCATCAATATTATGAGAGAGAAAATGGTAGAGTCCCAGCAGCATTTGGAACTGCCCCAAAGTCCATTGTTCCCTGCCAAGTAAGACTGTCATCACAGGATTAGCCTTGTAAAGAGACACACTGGAAAACCACTCATATATTGATCTAAAACTAGGTCCCTCAGCTCCCAACATATGACCACATCTAAATTTCTACTTTCTTTTCACATTAAGGGAAGTACTTCCTGATCCAGTGTAAACCTCAGCAGGAAAGATTCAGAATGTAAAGACACATCTAAGAATAAATTGGCTTTTATACTTATGAGTTACCACAATTCCAACATCTTTTTTTTCTTTCATATGTGACCTTATTACAAAACTTTAGGCTTTAAGCTGATAATGGGAGCCTTTCCAGAATTACTTTGCACAGTGGGTATCCTGATTTCAAGTTCATTGAGCACATTATTATGTAACACTACCTAATGGCTTGAGGGGCCTGCTCAGATCGTGATCTTCCTTAAAAGCCACTGTTGAGTTTTACTTGTTGATATCTACCATTGAACTTACTTCAATTCTAACAGGACGGATTCTTTTAGAAGGATGAAACTGATATAAAAATGTCATAAGATGGGCCAGCAAGGGGAAGAAAATAGGGGAGAATCCCCTTGCTCTTAATATATCCTTGATCTGTGTATGACTAAGACACATTTTGGATAGAGCCAAGTTGATATGAGATCCAACTTCATTTTTCATACATAAAGTACATGAAGCTGTATTCTCCTCATCTGTTACACACTGATACTCCACAAATAACATTTGACCCTGTTTAGTTTGACAGTTACATCTTTATTAATCTGTGAATTTGATTTTACTTAAGGCCTGCTTTACTAGTAATTCTGACTTATTTAATGGCTGCAAGTAGAAAAAAATAAACAAACATAAATTGTATATAAATATATTGACAAGAACCTACAGAATCAGATTACCTTCTGTCTTCATACTTTATATACATGTTACCATGACCTATGCCTCTAAAGTTTTTAGCAGAATCTGATTACCAAATCTATGAACCTGGTTTAAGCAAATTCTCACTTTAATAAGGTAAGCTTTATCTATTGTTTAATTAAAAATACACACATAACCATATGTATATAGAACAGAAATAATAAATTTTTAGGCATATGCTATACAAAGCAGCTCTAAAACAGTTGGTAGTTTTCTGTATACAATTTAAAAGTATCAGAATGTTATCAAGATAATCAAAAGTCCAGTAAACTGTGTCGCACACCAAATAGTGAAAGGTAATGCATGTGGACATCCTGTGTCATGAAAGTATTTCTGGTATTCCCACTCATTTTATGTATTCACAGAAATTTTGTAATTAGAAACATCTTACCCATGTACAATGGACCACCATAAAAAGTAATCATCTACTTTACTACAATTTTTTTTGTTTTATAGACTTGATCAAATCTAAGGAATCTGTTGTTTTTTTTCCCAGTGAACTATGATGTAAGTACTTCTTGCCATATACTTCTGCCTCTAAAATGTTCTAGTTCACCATTGATATAGAATCAACAAAACCTAGGACAAACCTGGAACTCCAGAAACTCTGAGCCTCATAAAGCCATCCTCCTTTATTAAGTCAGTTTTTGGAATTGTTTTTCATAGTAAACAAAATGAAAACTAGACATAGCCTACTTGTATGTATGTATGTATGTATGTATGTATGTATGTATGTATGTATGTATATATNTATATATAAGGTTTATTCAGCTTACAGTTTCACAGGGTGAGTCCATGGTCATTATAGTGAGGAGAGGATCATGGCAGCCAGCAGGCGTGGTGCTATAGCAAGAGTTAAGATTTTGCATTCTTATTTGCAAGTTGGGGCCAGAGATAAAGCTGTCAATGGTATGGGCTTCTAAAATTTCAAAGTCCAGTGACACACATCCTCCAACACAGCCACACCTCCTAATGCTTCCCAAGAAGTTCTACCAACTGAAGACCAAGCCTTCAATTATATAAGCTAATGGAGGTCATTCTTATTAGCTGTTGTGGTGTTGTATACTGGCAAGATTTGGTGAAGGAGACAGAGGCAGGAGGATTACAAACTTGAGGCCATCCTGGGCTTTTTGTGTTCTTCATTGAACTCTGAATAATATAACTTAGGATGAATAAGTTGAAGTATGAGAAGTCTAACATCAGAAAACAATATTTTATTTAGTATGACCTCAGGTCAGGATGTCATGTTTACCAACATAAAGGATGCAGAGCTCCATATCCTTGCTCTTGAGGCTTAGTGGATATAAAGCAAAGATGGAAAAGTGACTTCTAAGGCATGCCAGACTCTTAACACCTGTTTTATCAGCTCCTTATCCACTTACTGATTTTACATTACCATTCTTTTTTAGTATAGAGCCATCTTGCACACGAGGTATGTTTAACTTCTGATTTGAATGCCAGCGCTGTCGGTTCCGCATCAAAAAGGGAGGGACAACTTCAGAAAACCTGTCAAACATTTGATTCTCTTCCTTCTGTCTCTCACAATGGCACAGACCTGACTTCTCTGCCAGTGCCATTATCGTCTACTAGAAACACACCTGTTACAAACAGCCACCTTGACATTTCTCATTAAACATTCAAAGTCCTGGTATTGTCTTTGATTTTTCCTTGGTACTTTCTCTGATTGTATCTCAGAGATAGAGCTGGCATGTGTGCATTTCTCTGTTGCTTTGATATTTAATATTCTTGCTTCATTATTCATGAATGCATGCATACACATAACATACAGAGATTTAATGTGGATATATGTAAATGCTTTTCTTACATGAAGTATATTTTTCTTGCCTCATACTTTTTAAACTCGGGATGTCATTAAAAATGCCATAACTATGGCCTTAAGCAACAGAAATTTGCATTCTCGGAATTCTGGAGTTGTAGTCTGCATTCAGAAGGCCAACATGTTTAGCTTCTGCTGAGAGTCCATGCCTAGGCTTGCACACAGGTGTTATTTTACTGTGTTGTACATAATGTAGTCAGTGATACTTTCTAGGTATATGACTTTTATAGAATCCAATGCTTCACTCATATTTTTATTTAACTTCATTATTTTGGGAAAGTCTTCCTTCCAAATATACTTACATGTGTGTTAGGAATATAACACATATAGGTTTTTTTGTGTATGTCACAGTTTCTTTTTATTTAATTTTTGTTCTTTTTTCCCTTTTTTTATTAAGTATGGAGGCTCAAGTAGAAGATGCACTTTTTTGTTTAAGCTTTGCAAAATAAAATAAAAGAAATAAATAAAAAATAAAACAAAAAAACTCCTTTTGCATACCATAAAAATCGACAGGAAAGCACCTGGCCGGAAGCGCAGCCTGTCGCCAGCCGCCTGTCACCACTGTGGTCTCCTTGGGTGGGCACGTCTGTGCAGGACAGTGCCAAGGACGTCTCCATCCTCCATAGCTGTCCTCTGTTCTCCCCCTCGCCCCCAACTCCAAGCACCTCCCAAGTACACATGGAATCTGATTTTCAGTTCTTATCTTTCACACATCAGTTAATTCTTAAAATGTTTTTGCCTTACATTTTTTACACCAATGTAACAAAAAGATGGGAGTAGCAGTGGCTGACAGTATATACGCTTATAAATATGAGAGGGGAGGAAGATGATGCCCAGGCGAACAAAAAAAAAAAAAACACGGTCTCTATGGAAACATCATGGGATATCAGGCTTTATTCTTGGGGAGCGAATGGCGTTGCGTGCTCAATGCAAACTGTTTTCTAAGAAAGGAACCTATGGAGTGCATGGCGTGTCCGGTTGGCGTGATCAGAGGTTTAACACTGCTGCTTTCTCTTCAAGGCCTCCACCAGGTAGTTCTTGAGAGCTTCTTGCTTTGATTTGTCTGCAAACGTCTGCACAGACCGCAGCCCGTTGACGATATCCTTTGTTTTTCCAATGTAGATCTCATTCAGTGTACTTCTGATTTTATTTTCCATGTCCTCCACCAGGCGCCCAATGTTGGTTGGCTATGTGTGGAGAACAGTCCCTCACGGTTTCATCTTTCTCCATCTGTCTGGTCAGGCTGCCTCCCAGGTTCAAGGTGCCTGAGCTGGATTTGTTGGTTTGCAGCCACAGCATCACTGTGGAGGTCAACTTGTAATGGGTGGTATGGCCGCTGGACTTCTCCTGTACTTCCACCACATGGATGGAATCCCAGCAGCCTTTGATCTTCTTTGACCCGTCTCCAGCCTTCTGTATGAGGATCACTCAGCAAAGCCGTGATCCAGATCCCAGAGGTAGACAGGTGAGACGCCACTTTCAAAGTACAGGTCTGGGTTTTGGTCGAAGGCATTGTTGGCCTCCACCTCCAGCTTTCTCAGTCGAGCAAACGGCATGGCGCCATCTTCCAAAGGAGGATCATACTTGTTACTCCACTGTAACCTATAGGAGCCCCCGTCTCTGTTGTAATCGCATAAGAGGTAGTCCTTGCCTACCACCTTGTCTCTGGCAATTTTCAGGGGCTGGTCAACAGACAACAGGAGATCTTCACACAGACTGGGAAGCAGGTTGATCAGGTCACTGAGGTTTTTCTCCATCTGCTGTGGAGGCAGGCGCCTCATTAGGTGTGAG
>LOEQ01005764.1:39368-54143 GCA_001685075.1 Bramus lutescens | reverse complement strand
CTGTCTACTCCACCCACCTAAGTGCTGGCCTATCAAAAGGGCCAAGGCAGTTTCTTTATTAACCAATGAAAGTAACACATAGACAGATGACCCTCCTACATCAGTTATATCATTTCCTCAATCCAAAACATATTACTCAGAGAATTATAAATTTGTAAACAATATTATTTGTTTTAAAAATTTGGATTTTATAAATACCAGACCTTTTAAACAAATATTTTTTCCTCGGTGTGATTCATTTGTTTTCCTTTATTAACATATTATGTGAAGGTCAAGTGTGAATTTACATATTGCTTCCTTCATATAAATTGTAAACTTTTAGGAAAAGGAAATAACACATCTTTCCATTTTCCCAACTAGTACATTAAAGGAAATGGTAGGTACTCAGGAAATGACAGTTTACTGGGTGATTCACAATGCCAACTCTAAAATGAATGACAAGTGTATAATGACAATACCCTGACGGCTTCATGCTCAGCTATGAATTGTGGCTTATAAATAACATCTAACAGCATCAAATATTTTTCATAGAAAGTAAATAGGCTCAGGGTATGAGATATTGTAATTCTATTACCAATGGCATATGAACTATTAAAGCCCTTTTAGTGAAAGTGTTAAAAAATTGAAAGGCTCTTTTGATAATAATTATTTTAACATTAATATTATCAGTCTAATTGAGCATAGAACTTAATCATAGCATGAATATACTATAGGAGATATTAACAAAATTAAAAAGTAAGTAAAGCTACTTTGAATTATTGTTTATTTTATGAGGGAAATTCAAAGCTGATAATGAATTCAATAATCATTAATTTATATTGATAATCATTTCGAAGTTCCATTTTAAAACAATTATCACATAATAATTTTTCCATTTATAAGTATAAAATCCTCCATTTTTCACGAAATCAAGGTTTGTGTATTTTTCTACTTGTTTGCAATATATTTCAGATTTTATTTTCTTTCTAAAGCAAGTTATTCATTCATAAACTAGTATTACTGTATTAGTCCCTGTAAGACTGTTGGTATACCAGGACTAATGAAATGATAGGTACAGGAGGAGAAAACCTACATATTGATGTAGGTCATCCAATTGCCACTTGACTAAAACCCCTCATTACATTCTAAATATTTCTCCTATTACCAATAGGTAAGTGTAGTCCTTACCTTATATCAAGAAAACAGCCTAATACCAAATTTTATAGCTTCAATGCTATTCTTGTATGTCTGGAGACTTTTGAGGAAAAGGGGCAGAAAGAGTGTAAAGAGATAGCGTTAAGGAGTTTGTTATTAAGCATGTATCTCCTTGAAATATAAGATGCTACACATATAAAGAGGATCAGCATGGGTGCCTGAAAATGAACTGAACAAAGGCAACATTCCTAGACATGCTTACATGGAGGGGGATTCTCTTCAGGCCTCAACCATACATAAAGAACTAGAACCCACAGAAAAAGGATGAGAGTGGGAGAAAATAATCTTTTCCAGCAAAGAGCATACCAATTAGTCACCAAATACTCAATTGTCATCCATGAAAACAGATACACACAAACGACATTATACAGACTGAGCACGCTATATTTGTGTATTAAAGAATATAACACACACACACATGTATGTAATAGCAATTAAAAAAGGTCATTGATTTGAAAGAGAGAAAAAAGGATATGTGGGACGTTTTGGGGGATGAAATAAAATTACAATGTTATAATACCAAAATTTGAATTTTTTTTAAAAAGGAAAACAATAAACTGGAGATACTGTCATCATCGATTTGTGTCATTATCTCCATCGCTGCTTGATTGAGTATTATTTTTGTTTATGTTTGATCTTGTCCTGTAGCTATATCTTAAGGACTAACGTAGAGATCGATTTTTTTTTTTTAGTATTGTTTGTTACTATACTAAAGGACATACCATGAAAAACACTGGCACTGGTTTATAAGATGGGGATGAATTATTGTAGTGTTTGAGGGATCATAGAGCATCTAGCCTAAGAAAGAACAAATCAAAGAATGATTTGAACTTTTCTAGTTGGGTCTAGAATTCAGCTGAGTAACAGGAGATATGCAAATACATGTTCCTCAGACAGAATATCAGTTGAAATTGATGCTTTGATCACTGCTGAAAAGGAATGACTATTAAACACAATTCCCATGGGAAATTAAAATTCAAATAGAGACTTCTAGTTCCTTGTCCTGACTGAGCATCTGCTACTGGAATTGCAGTCTTGCTCTAAACAGCTACAAAACTAGATAAAGAAGTATGGATTGCACAACAAACAACACAGGGGTGTGCAAGTTAGACTGGAAAGTATGAATAAGCAGAAAGTATGAGGTAGCTTCCATAATCATGGCAGCTTCTCCCTGAGGCTAGCTTCCAAAGAGCATCACAGGCAAGTGCATTTTGAATAAGTAGTGTCACAGTGTTGATCAGAAAAACAGGTCTGGCTTGAATAATTTAGATTGGAATTCAAGTTAGTCAGAGAGCTGGAATTCTGCAGAGTGATTCACAGACATTCTATGCACAGAATAGGCTTGCCCTAGAAATGACCTACTCTAGGGTGAGAGATAAGAAAAATTTCAAAAGTTCAGAGAGTTATTTAGAAAGGTTTCCATTGGGTAAAAACCTAAATCATTCAGGTGAAATCATTTATGTCTTAAGACAAAGGAAGAAAATCCTTTTTGTCAAACTGTAAAAATAATATTAGATTCTACTTTACTTAACAGCTAACATCCCACTTATGAGTGAGTATGTATATTTTATTTCTAAATTTTTCTTTAACCCTAATAGACCTAGACTCAGGTAACAATTTAACATTTTTTCTACTCTAAAACTTGCATGTTATAATCCTTAAAGTGTCCAGGTTAGATAATAATAAAATGCAAATCAACACCATCTGTGTCAACACCAACCATAAATAATAAACCTAAAAAAATTGAATTAAAAATAAAAATAAAACAAACAGGAAAATGTATATTAACAATCAATATCATAAATATATTCAATATGAGTAGCCACAATGATATAATAAAGGACAGATACTGGATGAATTTTAACATAAAAACTGAAAAAGCTTATTAAAGATATTGATTAAAATACAAGCTTACAAACAAGTAAGTAAAATCCTGGGAAAATTAAAAGTAGATTGAAAACAAAATCCAAAAAAATTTTTGAATTCACAGGAAAATATCCTTTTGCATATAAAAAGTGAAACTAAATAAAGATTAAATATGTTTTCCTAAGAAAGATGGAATACATAAAAGACCCAATAATATCATTTTGCAATATATATAGTAACTATTAGGAAAATTTAAGAGCAGATCGTGTACTAGAACTCAAAGAAGTGGATACTTGCCCCTATCCCTAACCCAGAATCTGCCTCCAGTTGATAACCACTTGAAAATAAAAAAATAGTTTTCTCCAAGGGAGTCTCACTTGGGAAACATACCACTTTTAAGGGAGGTGTTGTGGAATATTATTTTAAGATGTGTTACTTTTATTTATGCTGTGGAGCATTTGTTTCATGATGCAAATATATATCACGTTCTTTTATGCTGCATTTGTTTTACTCTGTGACTCTGTGTTAATTTGCCTGTCTGAAAGACGCGATTAGTATAGTAAAGAGCTGAATGGCAAATATCAAGGCAGGAGAAAGGATAAGTGGGATTGACAGACAGAGAGAATAAATAGAAGGAGAAAAAGAGAAGAAAGAAAAAAGAGAGATCAAGGAACAAGAGGAGAGGAGAATGTAAGGGCCAACCACCAGGCCACACAGTCACATACAGGATCAAAAGAAAGCAAAGATATCAAAAAATAGAATAAGGTAAAAGCCCAAAGGCAAAAGATAGACAGGATAATTCAAGTCAAGAAAAACTGTCAAGAAACAAGCCAATCTAAGGGCAGGCATTTACAGGAAAGAATAGAGAGCTTAGAGTAAAATCCAACTGCAGGGATGCTTCATGACCAGCAGTAGACAGTAAAAGGAAAATGAACTCAAAGGAATCTTTGCAGGGTTTTTGTCTCACAATTTCAAGAGAGTTCTTTTCTTTTTATAAAAATTTACCATTTTTATATTTTATTTATTTTTATTCACTTTTTCACACTACAGGTCATTTAAATGCCCACTGTAGTTTCTAGTCGTGTTTATATTGGATTCCTGGGTGTGCAAATTAGTGGGTCTCTGTATCTATGTCTATTTTTGTAGCTTTTCTTGGGCTCTTTTCTTCCTGTTTATTTACATACTACTCCAATGTGTGTATTTTAACTTGTTACATTTTATTTTACTCTTTTCTTCACTATTTCTTAATAGCCCGCTGTTTTCTAATGAGGAAAGAAAAGGTGAATCAGGATCAGATCCGAGGTAGGAAGGAACTAGGAAGAGAAGAGGGAGGGGAAACAGTAATTGAGATACCATGTATGAAAATAATCCATTTTTATTGAAAAAAATTAATAATAGTAATAAAGGGACCTTCCAGAGCCCAAAGATCTTGGATAATATCTCCTTAATGTGAGTATAATGCTGGTGGAATACAGTAGAAAAACTGTTACGTTAAATTTTGATAGGAAAGTAAATCTCTTACTTAATACGAAGGTTTAACAAAAAATTTACATCGTAAATATTCAGCTTTTATTTTATTTTTAGTTTGTGCTATGAACATAAACAAATGTTAAAATTCACAAGAATATAAATTATCTACTATAGGAGAGAGATAAAATCTTTCTAGTCTGAAGTTTACTTAAAGAGAAAGTTAAAAACTTGACAGAAAAAACAAACTAGTTAATAGGAGAACAAGGAAAAAAACAAATGTTTGCTTGAGCTGTCTTCCAGTGAGGGTTATATGCTTTAAATTTAGATGAAGTGCTTAATATGCAATTGTTTTTTAGTGCTATCTAAATCATAATATCTAAGTATGTGGCAGCACTAAAATGATATATAGTAATATATTATGTATATTAATGTGCATGTAAATTTTATGTGTCAATTACACAAGATTTAAGATGGCAGAACAACAACATTATTCCAAACACATCAAGGTCATCAATATCAAGAATGCATTTCTAGTGAAAGAATCAGAGCATTTCATGATTTGGTTAATTAATTAATTTGGGTCAAAGGAAGTAAAATACATGAAAATACAGGTAAATATACATTGTGCATCTATTCTTTCATGTTAAAAAGTTCCATTTTCTGCCATCATATTTTCCCTTTATCTCTCTGAAATCCTTTGGAAACTAACCAATCCATCAACAACAGCAATAGCAACGGTCAAAGTGAATCAGAACAGCTTTCCCCTTGGTAATATCACATACTGCCTCTGTTTAGAGGATACCAAAATATTATTGGGAATCCTTAGTATTCCAATTGTGTATGTTCTCTAAGATCTCAGTAGAATTTATGGAAATAAAATGACTGGACATCAAAGCAGTGTCGAAGTGGAAATGCAAGAGAGCAGATGGAGAACTCCTTAGCTGTGAAAATAGACATTAAACAATGTTCACTGAGCAGAATGTATCACACTCAGCAATTGAGACCTTTACACAGAGCCATTTTAGATAATTAATAACATTTCCAAAGCAAGAGAATGAACTCTGAAACCAGATTGCAATGTTTCTAATCCAAACTCTTTCATTAATTATCTCTTTGACCTTGGGCAATTCCTGTAAGTATGTTATTAATTGTATGACTTAATAGTGTCAATGTGATAATTGAATGCATATACATATTATGCAATAATTAAATCAAGGTAGTTAACATTTTCATCCCCTTAAAAATAAAATAAATATCATTTAATAACTGTACTTATTCACGAACTATAATGTACTATTTAAAATTCTTTACAATGGAGTGATTAAATTTGGTTGATCAACACTTCTATCTTTATCACTGTCTAACTTCTTATCAGCTTTGTGTCCATGTCTATAAACTCATATGTGTAAGTGTCTTTTTATATACCACCAACTCCCAAATAATGACAAGGTGAGTTCTCATTAATTAGGAAAGCTCAGCCTATCTCCTAAGTCTTGATTTTGACTAGTTCTTATAACTTAAATTAACCCAATTATATTAATCTAAATTCTGCATTGTGGCTTGTGGCTATTACCTCTCTTCCTGCACATTGTGTTTGTTCTTTGTTTCCTGGCATCTCTGCCCTTCTTCTTCCCATTGTCCTCTCTGTCCCCAGAAGTCTTGCCTAACCTGTATCTTGCTATTCGTCATTCAGAGATTATTACATCAGTCATAATAGTACATTCTCACACTGTGTACAAAATACCACAAATCAAGCAGACTGATATTTAATAAATATAATATGCTATTTTGAACTACAATCACTTCACTGTGTGAAGGCACACAAGAACCCACTGATTCTAGATTTTTCAGAATTTAAAATGTCTCCAATGTGAGACATATGAAATTATAATTACACTTAATTATTTCCAATTTGTTGAAAGGCCTCCTAACATGTTCATAGCAAAAGCAATTAGTGGTCATATCATATAGCTTTAACGCTGTTATGAAGGATCTATACAGTGCTCATCACAGGGTTTATAGTAAAAAGAATCTATCAAGTAGAAAAATCTTTTACTTTAGACTTTTGTAGTCGTACAAATAAAAATATTTGTTTTAAATCATACATAGAGACTGTTGATGTTTGGGAATTAAAAATAATGTTTAATACCAGTGTATAACAAAGCTCACCAAATCATATGTGAAATTGTGTTTCTCTTTACTGATATTTTCTTAATCCTGTACTATGACAAAGTAGCAAAGGCAGCATGATGCCTTTTCAGAATAACTATACAACAGATACCTTCTTATCTTATTTTTTGGTCTCTCTCTCTTTTTGTGTGTGTGTGTGTGTGTGTGTGTGTTTGTTTTTGTATGCCTCTGTAGTCCATGTGTTTATAGATAAGTATGTCTGTACCTGAGGGTGCAAATGTCAGAGGTTGTTGTCATGTGAATCCTCAAATCTTTCCATCATCTCTCTTCTATTTCTGAAACAGAGACATTCACTGATCATGGAATATGTCATTTTGACTAGATTGACCATCCCACAACCAAAGGATCCACTTGTCTTTGTCTTGTCAGTAGTAGACAGAGACAGATACATGTGAAGTAAAATATAGGATGCCCATGCCTCCAGAGCAGCTCACATTCAGGAACCCATCACCCAGCCCAGAGAGGAAATCCTGAGCAGGAGAAACCTCTGCTGCATTAATTATTCCACCTTCAAAAATTAATCTCATCCACATTCATATTTGGATCTAGATATCTAGAAGAAAAGGTGAACCTTGAAACCAATTTAGCACATATTGTGAAATGAGTGAAGTCTAATGTATAAAGCAATATATTTTAGTATAACTTTTTCATGCATGTTCCCGATCATCCAGATTTTCCTGGGTTTTCTTCTTTTGTCCTGTTGTTCATTGTCCTACCTTGAGGTGGCCTAAATTGACACTGTCATATTTTATGGTCTAGTCCTATGCTTTGCCATTCCCTACACTTTTGAATGTCGAGATAGACAACGGATAATATTCTTTGTGTTGATCCTCTTGTTCTGTGTTGTTCAGAGATGCTTGTCAGAACACTGAAGTGCACTAATGGCAGGTTAATGAGGGTATAAATAGCATCCTAGGTAAATAATGCACTTCTTAACTAATATAACATATGTCCATATGTAGAGTATAATATCACTTAGTATACTTTTCTCAATGGTGAAATATTACTGCAGAGCTTGCTCCTTGGCAAGGTGACTGGAAGTAAGACCCAGACTTAGATGCTACACTCTGAGTATAGTACACACAGTAGAATACATATAGCTTATGGTTTGAAAGCCATTTCCAAAAATACTTGAAAATTATAAGTACATTTACTTTAAAATATGATATTTTATATTTGCATCACATATATGAAGACAATTTCAAAGTAAGATAATTTATAAAAGTCACACAAAACTAAGAATCTTTCTGTTTTATTTTATTATGTATTATTATTGTTAATGGAGTAGAATAATAATTTGACTGAAAGTAAAGATTGTGCTGTTGCTGTTTGGGTATGACTTCTATAGCCTGTTAACTACTTCAAGCCAACATTGATTTATTATAGCAACAAATACCTAAAATAATTATTTTGACCCTGCCAAGTATATTAAGGTTCCTGATGAATGTAAATGCTGAACTTCTAGTGAGATCGCTGTGGGAGTAATAAAGTGAATTTCACTGCTGGGGACTTCTTTTCTCTCTACTGGGCTAAATTTGTTAACTTAAATTAAGTGTACAAGGCACAAAAACTAGCTAGTGGATTGGTATTGATTCAAATAATAAATTTCATTTGTTTAGGTAATTAAATTTTGTTAATATTTGTAATTATTCAATATGAATTTCTTGCCAAATCTGTTTGCCTTTTCTACTGTTGAAGACTACTTAGAAAACGAGTGGGAAAGATTTAAAGAGCAGATTAATTTATACTAATATTCTATAGTAAAGGCTGTTTCTTCAAAATCTGGACATCCATTTGGTTTATAATGAACTTTTGTGAAATATGCTGACAAAAGAAGCGGTAACATGTTGATTACGATTTTTGCCATAATATTTCCACAAAAAGGAATCTCTGGGTAGTTTTGATTTGCACTCCAGATTAGATGGTGTAACTAAACACACATTAGTGAAGAAACGGATGTCCTTCATCCTAATTCTAAATTCATTCTAAATTCGTGAAGAGCAAATATGTAGGCTGCTACCTGAAAGTCCCAAACATTCAGAAGCATTTTTGTTCTATATTTATATTTTCTATCATTCTTTCATTTTGCTTCCCCACACTGAGACAAAGAAATAAGAGTAAATGTAATTCCGTGAACTGATTGTAAATTTAAGTGGGAACAAGAACTTTATTCATATCTGAATCATACTATAACCATGGCTTTAAGTAATGCCAGCTTTTTCAGAACATCAAGTTGGCTTTCAGTTGGCAGCTAGTTGGGAGATATACAATGCAGCAGATTGCATCTTAAAACCAAGTGTTGCAACATTTGCTTTCACTGTTATTTTCTCTCTCCAATATAAGAAATCAATTGGACTGTATTCAGATAATTTTGATAAATTGGTAAACAACTATTCCATGAATCCTTTTTGTAAAATTTTTAATATGAAACTGGTTCTTTTACAGTTTATATGTTGGGGGTGAGTCCTGAGGAAAGAGTTTAGTGTTACATATTAAGGATTTAGGCATATACATGCAATTGAACTTAAAAGACATGGAAATAAAAGGATATTTACATAAAAATGGATGTATTGATTGTGGTAAGAAGCATCTTCATTGCTAGTTTCCAAAATATAGAAACATGAAAACTTTATGATGATGTTGAGAGATTCATGTAGAATTTTAGTTATGTTACTTGGTAAGAAACTAAATACCATCTATATATAGTTAATATTATTTATTAAGAAAATATCAGCATATTATTGAGACTTTCAAAGTTAAAAGTCATAAGTATAATAAGTCACATATTATATAAAGTTCAAAGGAACTCACAATTCTGTTTATTTGTAAACCAATCAACATAGGCAAAGAAAAAAATCATCTTTGATATTTTTAAGTGTTGGGTTCCACAAGCTCAGAAATTGCTTTATTTAATTTTCTTCAAGATTGATGGAAAGTTTTAGATAACGATGTTGTGCTTGTTAAAGGAACAATGTTAAGAAGGTACCTGGTGTACAATTCTGATTTTTCCTCTGCATGATGCAGTATAATCAATGCTCTTAAAAACACAGAAAACTTCTTCTGTGTCTTTGGTTATTAAAAAAATAGAAGGTAATTGGTAAAGGGGAGGCAAAATTATTTGACATAAAATGTACTGACCAAATCCATGTGATAAGATAATAAGACTCAGGAAACTTCATTGTCAAGGATTTTTACCTAATTTTTTAATTCAATTCTAAGAATTCCAGCCCTTATATCCTGATAAAACTGCATGTGGACTCATCTGTTGATTTAAAACTTTAAATAATTTAACAAAACATGGACTTGCATGTATTTTTCAAGATTCTCAGTGAGACCTCCTGCCTCCACACTTCATTCCCTCCCTTCATCTTTTCCCAACCTCTCTGTTACTGAAAGTCATTCCTCTGATTTACAAACTGACCAAATAAGAGTGATGAAACACATAGTTTACAACATTCCATTCATATTATTTTAGAGCATTTTATAGTTATTTTATTAGGTGGTGTTTCATACATTGCACAATGAATTTAGATCATCCTTTCCTCTGTCTCTCCCACTCCAACTCTTCCTCATCTCATCCTGCCACATCCTCTTCCTATGTTTACATAGCCTTCTTTCTCACTCTTTTTAATTATTATTTCTAAAATTCACCAAGTCCTGTTAGTGTTGCACCTGTGTATACAAGTACAAGGAATCACCCACTGAAAGATATGCCACCTACCAGAGGCTACATCACTGGTGAGAACTGATTCTCCCTCATAGCGTTTCTGCCAACTGTAGAGGGCCCCTCAGCTAAATGGTGAGCACCTTCTTCTTCATTCTTCCACCTCGTCTGACTTAATGTTAGGTGTCCTTGGCTACAGGAAACAGCCACTGTCAACCCATAGTATAATGACTGTCTAGGAGACATTATTTCCCAGGAATTCCTTCAACCTCTGATTATTAGATGATGTTCCATGAGCTTTGTGTGGAGGAGGAGTTGTGATACAGATGTCTCTCTTAGGTATTAACACTCTATTCTCTGTGCTTTTACCGGTTTTAAGTCTGCTGGTCTGTTTAAACAGGTATCTACTACATAAACATGATTATCTGAGGAATTGAGTTACATTATTCTATGGGTATGGAGATAATTATTTAGAAGACAATTTAATACTCTGCACTTGTAGCAAAATATTTATAGTACGGCCTTGACCATCCAAGTAACAGGTTCTTGACCAGGTTTACAGGAACAAGAACAAGGACACTCTGGTAGAGAAGATCTTAAGTCAAGCTATAAAACTGTGGGTTCATTCATGGCACCGTTATATGAATGAACTTATGTTGATAAGCAAGTCATATTTGTACCTCGCAGAGTTCATAGTTGAATTGGAGTATTGATCACTTTTCTCCCTATCCAGCCTGCAAAACACCTAATGCCACTATAAGAGCTGAAAGATTCTTGGTTGGCTCTCCAGGTCCTGTGACCAACTTGTGCAGTCTATTTTGTATGGGGTTTTATCAGACACATCTAAGCCACTAACATTAAATGAAGAGGAGATCAATAATTTAAACAGATTCTAACAAACAGGAAGTTTGAAGCAATAGTAAACATTTTGGTTTATGTTTTCATAGTTTTATTTATTTTCAGCCATGTTCTCGTTCCTCTTTTTTGTCTCAAGTTATTTATTCATCCATGTGCACACATCTGAACATGTTGCCTCTTGTGTTCTTCAAAATTCAAATATTGTTAAAACATGCGCATTAAACTATACAAATTTAAAAGTTAAATTCCACAATAATGTTTCCAGATAACATCATATCTTGACAAGTATCTTATAGAAAGGATTTATATCTTTATTTTTGAAATACATGATATTATGGACAATTAATATACATTAAATTCATCAGAATTTAGCAGGTCTTCTATAATTTAAATACTGATTTAAAGACTCTAGGGGCAATTTAGAAACCATTGAGTGTTGAATTCAATGTTGTTTTATTAAAAGCAAGTTAGTATTCAATTATAGAACTTTAATAATCCAGTTTTAAAGTTTTGGAAGCTGTATTTGGATGCTAATGAATTTATAAATCATTGAGTAATGTTTCAAGGAGAATGATAAAGTTTGAAATTATTACTAACCACAAATAGTGGGAAATTAGAAGCAGAGGAAAGATTAATATAAATGGTATTTAGATGATTACAACACTTTTGGGAAAAATAAATCAAGCACTTATTCATTTTCTGCCCAAACAAATTCTAGATTAAATAATTTTTGCTTAAGTAATAAGAGTATGAAATCTAAAGGAAGTATAGAGGAATACATCTGTATAATAAATTCATAACTATATATAAATTGTTTAAACTTAAAAAGATTTTAAAAAAAAAAGACTTGACAATGTCAATTAACCCAAGTCTCAAAGTACCATACAATACTAAATATCAAAATAAATGACATTTCTTTCGTATGTAAGTGAAGATTTGTTTTATCAAATTCTCATTAAAATTATGCAAGTATATATATATATATATATATTTCTATGTTTATATTTCAATATCCTGAGAAAGACAAATAAAGCAGAGGGATGAAGAAAATTAGGGAACAAAGTTTGTTAAAAATGATTAATTAGGGCATGTACATACTCTCCAATTTTTGAAAGCATAAAAAAGTTGAGGAAATTGCTGACTAAATTTTTATGTTAATGACATGCAATATCAGGAAGTAAAGCAAAATACAGGGATGATTCTAATTCATACTTGCTTGTACTTTATTATTTACAAAAATAAATATTCATTCTTAGTTTTGAAGATAGAGCTAGAAAGTATTTTAGTGTTTCGCAATATGTCTTTACATAGCAAACATTTATAACAAAAATTTAAAAATGAAATTATCATACAGAATGTAAATATTTCCAATTTCTCTAGAACCTTATTCCATCAGGAAGCCATGAGGTACTTTCTCAATCAATTAGAAAACAGATTCTACAGACAATAGCAATTACTTTTCTTCTAGATTGTTGAAGCAATTGGCTCATCAAAGTCTGAAAAGATTCATGTCTTCTCTGCCAACTTAATTCATTGCTTTGGTTATTTTAGTTATTTTCGTATGACTTTCTTTCAAATTTCTGCTAATGAAGTATATACAAGCTGTAAGAAATAATTTCTTAGACAATACATCAAAGCTGGTTATTTTCCTTTGGGGTTAAATACCATAGAGGAAATGGCAAATCAATATATGGACGTGAAGTAGAGTTTTAGTAAACAAGACATTCTTCAGGTATTTTTCAGTTCGGCATTCGTTACATTGCTTTCCTACTGTATGACGTTTTTTTTTTTAATGTTCCCTTTCTCTAACAAGTTCTTTTTTAACTTGTTTCAACAATGTTCAGCTAGATAATAGGTCCCTCAGCAAGCAAAAATGAAGTGGTGCAAATATTAAAAGCATTCTGTGCCCTTTGAAAATATTATGAAAGTTTCTGCACAGATGGGCTGAAAGTTTAATTACCTCTAAGGAAGAGTGTCAGAGTCATCATTGCTCTCACAACAACCGGAAATTTTGCAACCAAAATAATCATCATGAAATTACTCTGAGAGTACATATCATACACACAGAAGAAACAGATGCCACTCCATTTAGTCACCCAGCTACTGCTATTGCCGGTGATAGCACAGCATGGAGATGTCACTTAGGTTTGTTCTCAGTCAGAAATTTTCTAGGCATTTTGCAAATGTGCCAGACTAAAAGAAATGTGTGAAATGCACCAAATCATTTAGCACTCTTCTGCATACTTTTGTTGTGTATTCGCATGCAATATTTTATAGAATAGGATATAAAAGAAACACAGTTTCATTAGGTACACATTTTTACTATGGAACGGAGACAAATGACTCACATTTATATGACAATTACATTGCACATATGAAATTATCAAACTTTTTTATGCTGATCTTTAAGGTGTTTATAAATAACAAAATATTATTTTTTAATATTCTCATATAGACTACATCTGACATAAAACTTATTCAGACTCAGCTTCATGATAATAAGAAACTGTGACAAATAATACTGCTATAAACATAATTGAGCACATGTTCTTGGGGTATGAGTGTGTATTCTTTGGGCATATGCCCAAGAGCGGTATTGCTGGGTCTTGAAGTAGATTGATTCCCAATTTTCTGAGAAACCTCTGTACTAATTTATAAAATGGCTGTACAATTTTACACTCCCACCATCAATGGAGGAGTCTTTCTTTTACCCCATATCCTCTCCAGTGTATCTGATCTTGGCTATACTGTTAGGTGTAAGATGGAACTTAGAGTTGTTTTGATTTGCATTTCTCTAATGGTTAATGTTATTGAGCATTTTCTTAGGTTTATTTCAGCCATTTGAGATTCTATGACAAATGACTTAGTGAAGATAAGGTGTTAAAATAAATATCCACCATTCAGCTTCACAGGAGGGCAAGTGCATTAAAATTTAAAAAGCTCATTTAGCAGTTTTCCTTGGGATGGGAGAGATCACCAACTGCTGTTCTAGAGAATATAGGTTCAATTACCAAGACCCACATGGTGGCTCAAAGCTGTCAGTGCTTCTGGTTCTAGGGTATTTGTCACCTTCTTCTGACTTCTTTAGGTACCACGTATATACACTGTGCAAAGACCAATACCCCAACATACACATAAAAAACCTAAACAAATTAAATTTTTTTAAATGATGTCTAGAGTTCATATAACCTTCTGTGGCTTTACTATTCTTTATTTCAGTAAACATCATGTCAGTCTTCCTTGAATTTAACATTATTAAAAATAATGGCGAACTATGCACACAAGGAGACTATTTTGTCTAAAAGTGGAAAGAAATGTGAGCCCATTTGGGAAAATGTTTTTTATAAGCCAAAGCAAAGCATTTCCAAAGTTGTGTAAAATATTAAATACTAATATTGTAAATATAGATCACTAATGCTGTCATTTTTTTGTATCAATATCCAAATGTACAGTTTTTTCCATTTTCTTTCTTTCTTTCAGTCTTTCTTTCTGTCTTTCTTTCTTTCTTTCTTTCTTTCTTTCTTTCTTTCTTT
>LOEQ01005764.1:11911-29753 GCA_001685075.1 Bramus lutescens | reverse complement strand
AATAATAATAATAATAATAATAATAATAATAATAATAATAATAATAAAAGAAAACAGAAAAAATAAAAAAAGAAAAAAGAAACTGCTATTTCCTAAACTGCTTGATGTTATGCTGTATGAAGTGGACACACAGAAAAATGCCTGCTGAACTTGCATAAAGGTGAGATGGTTCTTTTGCATTTGTGCTTCATGAAAGAACAAAGGGTCTGCTACACATCAATCAGGATACAGAAGGAATTGACTGACAAACTGTCAATATAGGTGGAAATGTTTTTGAATATTTCTGCTTCATGGAAAAATCTGCTAGATACTATAGGCCTGTAGGCTAAAGAAGATCCTCCATCAATATAGAAGAACTTTGGGTGACCATGCAGGCAGCAATATGTCTCTGTCAATTCCATAGTTTTGGAAGTTGCTTACCATGTACTTCCTGTTAATTTAGGTAATAATATTAATCCTTCTGGAGTCTTTGATGGAACTGAAGATGAGTAGTTATAATTATAATTTGCATTAGTTATGATAAAATGTAAAGTAGATATAAATATTATAACTGTAATTCTTGATACCTCTTTTGTTATATGTAATTTTAATATATTAAAGTTAAAACTTTTCTTTTCATTTAAACAAAAAAGGGAAATGGTGTGGGGAGTTGTACTGTATATGTGTTACTTTTATTGGTTAATAAATAATACTGCTTTCAGTCAATGGCTTAACAGAGTAAAGCCAGGCAGGAAATCCAAACAGATGTGACAAGAGAGTCGGTAGAGTCAGTGAGAAGCCCCTTAGCGGCCTCTAGGAGACAGACACCTCTGCTGGAACCCAAGAGAACCTTGCTGGTAAGCTAGAGCCACGTGTCAATTCATAGATTAAGTGAAATGGATTAATTTAAGATATAAAGTTAGCCAGAAATATGCTTAGACTATTGGCCAAACAGTGATATAATTAATATAATTTTTGTATGGTTATTTTGAATCTGGGTGGCGGGGAAGTAGCAAGCACAGTCTGCCAACAGACATTGGTGAGTTTCTTTCTCAATCTTGTCTTTAGCCTATTTATTTATTTATTTATTTATTTATTTATTTATTTATTTATTTATTTATTTATTTAAAATGTTCACCTCCTCCCATAATCCTTTTTCCCTTCCACTCCCCCACACTCCCACCCCCTCCCTCTCCAGTCTAAGAGAAGTCAGGGTTCCCTGCCCTGGGGGAAGTCCAAGGCCATCCCCCCTCCATCCAGGTCTAGTAAGATGTACATCCAAACAGAGTAGGCTCCCCAAAAGCCAGTATATGCAGTAGAGACCTTGAGCAGCAGAGGAGAGGGTACCTGAACTAGCCTTTTCCCATACCCACACTGATGAATCACCATATCATATATGATATCTTATCATCATAGAACCTTCATCTGGCGATGGATGGAGATACAGACAAAGACCCACATTGGGCCACTGGACTGAGCTCCCAAGGTCCAAATGAGGAGTAGAAGAAGGGAGAACATGAGCAAGGAAGTCAGAACTGCAAGGGTTGCATCCACCTACTGACATGGTGGGACTGATCTAATGGGAGCTCACCAGGGCCAGCTGGACTGGGACTGATGGAGCATGTGATCAAACCAGACTCTCTGAATGTAGCTGACAATGAGGGTGAACTGAGAAGCCAATAATAATAACACCGGGTTTAGCCTATTTTTTGAGACAGGTTCTCTAACTGAACCTTGAACTCACCAGTGTGTCCAGACTACCTGAACAGTAAGCCCAAGCGTTACCTGTCTTTACCCCTAAAGCACTGGGATTATAGATATTTGCTTCCTGTAATTCTTAGATGGTTTTTGGACATCTGGATTCAGAGTCCTAAGCTTGTGTGTCTAAGCCAGGTCCTCGTCATAGGAACAGTTTTCTCTAAGGTAACAGAGTTAATTCCTAAGGAAGCACACACTCAAGGAAGACAGCTGAAATGGTAAGTCACTGGAATAGGCTAAACTTTTAAAGGGCATGATTGATTCTATGTTAGGAACTTAGGGAATATTCAAAAGTGAAGCAAAAATCAGAAGTAATAATTTAGCAAGTGTCAGTTAAAGCCTGATCAGAAAATGTCAGCATTTCACAATTTATATGGGGAAGGAAACCACTAAAGAACAACTCAAGACATGGCTTATGAATAGAAAGGCATTGCCAGTTTGAGGTTAGAGAATTAATATTAAACAAATTATATTTAAGTATTTAGAAATATATTTAATGTATTTCTGTAAATTGAAAACTAAAATCCATTTAAAAATTATTATATTATTTTTAAAATTTTATAATTCTGCATCTTTATTTCAAATATTTAGATCTATAAACATTGATTCTTTGAAGAGAATGAATATACAATTTATTTGCAAATGTTAAACTGTACTAATATCAATTAAACTTCTTTCTATGCCTTTTGATGCTTTTTTTGATACTATGAACAGTTTAATTTAAGGGGTTATATCCAATAGAACAGTTTTATAGAACAATTGCTCAAGTTGAGCTTCTCTAAAATTCACCTTGCAATGATGTATTCAGCAGCCACACAGCAACTTCAACAGCAACTTTCTGCCTTAAATTTTGTCAGCGAGAGAAGGGAAAGAATGTCTTGAACAAATGTCTCCCCTCAAATGGGAGGGAGTGACATTGCCAGAGAATAGAGGTGCTGCCTCTTATCTGTGCTTAGTAACCTCTCTCACTGGCACCTATTCACCTGCCACTTAGCACAAAGACAAGCCTGCATGTCATTTAACAGGTCTGCATTAATACACCTACCCAATCAATGGCTTCTACCCATTCCTCAAGGACACTGGTCTGCTACCATTACTAGACACTGTCAATAGAAAATGACACCAGAGTCACGAAAGGCAAAATGGTGTCAGTTTAATCAGAGAGCAGACAAAAAGGCAAACAATGCTACCCAAGAGTGAAGTATAGCAAGGAGACTCAGAGGTTGGCATAAGTCATACTTGGCAGGTCCCTGAGAAACCAGTTTGAAATTCAGGGATAGAAAATCCAAACGAATGACATAGGCAATCAGAGTTGTTTCAATTAAAGTAGGTGACTGCTATTGGCAGAAAAAAAAAACCTGCTTAAAAAGAAAAAGATATTTGAAAAGGATGTATTTGAAATAGATTCACAGGAAATGATAAAAGAAAAGCAACTATTATTTTATTCTAAGGATATATGCCACAATATGAATTATATTTAAAATATATTTAATCAGTTGTTTTAGTGGCCCCCAAATAAAATATTAAATAGACATTTTTAAAGCTTGTATTACTGAGGGAGAATTATTTAGGCGATAACATGTACAAACTGACAAGATAGCTAACCACAGTAAGTAGTACTAATAATGATGGATCTCTATAATTACGGATATGGAAGAGGCCTCAGAGATTGTCTGGCCCAACCTGCTCATTTAACAGATGAGAGAACTGACTAGAAGAAGAATGAGTGTAATGCCCAGGAGCACAGTGGCAATGCCGGTGTTGCTGGCTCACACTCCTGCTCCTTGTCTAAAACACTGCTTAAGATTCAGGTTTTGAATCACAATGGTATTGCTACCTGCAATAAAGATGGTCTATTAGTCATTCTCCATAAACATACAATGTTTTTAGTAATGATGGAAAATTGAGAATGGAATCATCTTAATGAAGTTATTTCCAATAGAACGTTTGTCAACCATGAAGCATCCTTCTCCTGACCCTGTAAACTTTGGAAGACTTCCTCTTCACACTCATAAAATAAAGGAGTATATGTATTGATAAAATAAATGAGGATATGCATTGCTTTTCAAAGCTTCTGGAAAGAAACACTACTAGGTCAAACACTGAGTTGAGAGCAACCAATTTTTGTGCAGATGGTCAGTAATACCACACACTGAGCCCTAAGGTGTTAATCTGAGTGATCTGACTGGTTTGACAAGAAGTTTGAACAGGCTCAGTAGTCAGCTTTCCCCTCTGACATTGTTGTCTATATGTGTATAAGATTCTAGAGCTTCCTGTACCACCAAATTGAAGTATATCTTTCAGGCAGTCTGGATCATTCTTCTTCCAACTTGATTTATTCTATTCAGTTTCTAAGAAGTACCATGATTCTGTGTATTTTAAAATACATTAGGACAAATTGAGTCTCAGTATTTGTGATAGAAATGGTTTTCACTATATATTCAATAGTATAAAATATTTAATAGACATGTTCAAATTACAGACCTTTCCCTTAGACTGCAGCATGGGGCTTCCTCATAGATTTTGACCCAAGACTCAATAGAGGTTTTTCCTATTTTAGAAGAAAAATGAACTCCAGTATTACTGATCCTCCTACCCTTTTTACTTTTCCACTCTCTAAGTCACTGTTCTTACGGAAAGGAAAGTCTGTCATAAAAAATCTTCACTCTTTCTCCCAGTTTTTTTTCCATGACACACTTCCTTTACAACCGTTCCTCACCATCGTGCCTAGTGAATATGAGTCCTATTATTAATCTTATAGAACATTCAGTTAAGAATACACAAAAAATTAAGTATAATGATTTGTCAGTATAAGAATCATTCTGGATACACACACACGTGATTATTTGATGGGAAACCATCTTAAGCCAATAGCCTTTGAGAGGCTGGACCAGGTTGGGCATGACTTTTGGGTACCAAAAAGCCCATGGGACTGCCTTTCCCTGCTAGCAACACCTGGATATTGAATTCTGTTCCCGTTTCTCATTGTAATGCTTGAGTTCCCCTTTAATAAAGAACACCTTATTATACTCGATGTGGAGCTAGTGTGGGATTGTGTGATTTGCCTTCCACTCCATTGGACAAGTTCCTATTCATGTATATACATGCAAGTGTAAGTAAATGTAAGCAGATATAACTTATCTTGCCACATTCAAAAATTTGGGGATAAAATTCAAAGGTAACACCAAAGAGGATATGGTGAGTCATAAGGAGAATTTGTTTTTATCAGTAAGAAAAAATAGGATAATTTCTAATAGAAATAATGATATGGCAGATATTAAGAGTAGGAGTATGATTCAGACTATGTTGAAATACTGATTCAAATATATAGATTATTTCTCTCTTATATTATATTTCAATTCATTTATTTTATATGTATTTATACGAGTGATTATCTTACATGTATGATTATTACTTTAATACCTAGTATCCATGGATGGTGAAGAATTTTCATTTACATTGTGTAAAGATACATCACTGTGATTGTTTGAATAAAAAGCTGAATGGCCAATAGCCAGGAAGGAAAAAAGTTGGGCTGGACTTCTGAAGACACAGAGGACTCTGAAAAAAAAAAGGCACAGTTGTCAGCCAGACACAGAGGAAGACATGTAGGAGGAGAAATAAATACCACCAGTCATGTGACAATATGTAGATCAACAGAAATGAGTTAATTTTAGTTAAAAGAGGTAGTCAGAATCAAGCCAAATCTAAGACTGAGCTTTCATAATTAATAACAAATCTCTGTGTGATTATTTGAGAGCTGGCAGTTGGGACAGAGAAATCTTGCTACATATGGAGATCAGAAGGGGCCTGCCAATCACATAGAGCTGGAATTAAAGATAGTTATAAACCTCTACATGGGTGCTGGAACTTGAATAGGATCCTTTGCAAAAGAAAATTCTCTCAGTAACTGAGCAATCTGTCTGATTATTCGTTTCTCTATTTTGAATCTATATTCCAAAGATAATAATAAATGTCTCTTAGCAATGTTGGAAATAAATAATAAATTTATTGCTGTACACTTAGCACATGAACAGCACCTAGTCCCAGCTAAGGTCAGCAAATATGATTACAATAGAGAAATAGAGAAAAGTGTATGTTCTTTTTGTTTGTTTGTTTGTTTGCTTTGGTTTTTCAAGATTGGATTTCTCTGTATTACCCTGGCTGTCCTGGAAGTTGTGTTGAAGACCAGGATCGACTAGAATTGAGATCAGCATGCTTCTGCCTCCGAAGTTCAGGGATTAAATGTGTGTGATACCACCAGTCAGCAGGATATTTGTTTATGATGTAGAACATTTGTTTAATGATGCAAAGATTGCTGCAATTTTAGGTTGTGCTTGTTTAATTCTGTGAGATTATGCTGCTTTGCCTGTCTACAACACCTGATTAATCTAATGCAGATCAGAATGGCTGACATGCAGAGAGAACAACTAGGAAGAGAATTCTGGGAGAATCAGCATTTATATTATTTGTAAACAAATTTTTTTCTCTTCATGCTATGACCAGATATCTTACTGATAAAGCACAATCTAGTTAAATTTTTTTCGGAGCTGCTGAGTTCTTTACTTCTAAGAACCCCCAAAAAGTTATTAATACTACAGCTAAGTGCTAAACACTTTGTTCAACAGCAACAAAAAAAAACTGCAGAAAAATTTTATTTAATTAAATAAATAAATATCTACTAAGAAGGTTTATACTTAAGTTTTGGTTTTAAGACCAATGTTATATTTATTTTATGGTTATCTGATGACACACAAATGTAAGTTGACATATTTGTTCATATTTATATTGAGTTTATCCAAAAATTAAAGGTTTATATTGGTTATTTTCATGCTTTTTTAAAAATTTTTCAATCTAAAAGACATTATTTTCCAGAAGAAATGCAAACATTATGAGGGCAATAAAAAAAAGACTAGATTTTAAACCAGTGACACTAAGTTCTTTCTTTCTGTAAAAAAAATACTTTAAGATTTTAAGTACAGCACAGTTTTAAAATACCAGAGTTGGTAATTTTAGTAGTATATACTACATTTGAGGAGCAGGCAAACTAGAGCCTCACCACATATCTATCCTTTAAATAATGCTGCTATAAAGGTTTAGAGGGAGCATACAATACTAAATTGATGACAAGAAGAGAAGTGTGACAGAGAAAGGGAAATGTCAAATTGTAAAAATATGTTTGAGTGGAAAAGAAACATGTTCCCTGTAACGTTACAACATGCTGGAGTCCTATTCAACAATACAGATGAATAAGGGATGAGATGGAAGATCCTCCTCATAACTAATTGAACTTATGAACTCCCATTTTCTTTCTTATTCAGCACATTGCTGCATTTTTAAAATAAAGAGTCCTAAAGGGGAGAACAAAAACATACCCACAGCTCTCATCATTCCCTTGAACTGTGATTCTAAACCAAAAATGAGAGAGAGAAATGCCAAGTCAATTGCTCTTGATTCCATTAGGAATGACAGTAGGAGTATTAAATGTCTACCTCTCCTTTTAATTTTTCATTGTGAAATAACTAGATTTTCTGTTAGCAAGGATAACACACAAGTTTGTTTTTTAAAGTATTTAGCTGCAGTCCCCTAAAGTCAATCTCTGGCATAACCACGACGTTTTTTATCAAAAACTTTGAGTTGACATTGGCACACTACCGTGAACAAATTTATAAACAACATTCGATTTTTACTAGGTTTGTTTGAAAAATGAAAATCCTGTTTCAGAATTCAATGTAATTTGCAACACTGCACTAATTCATTAAGTTTCCTTAGTCTGTAATTTGGGGATGATTTTATGTCTTTCTCTTCATCTAATATCACTGGTTATTTTTAAGAGTACTGACAAAGTTAAGCAAAGTGGATCCCTCAGCATGGGCTCTTACCTTGTTAGCCCGATGTTAGGTAATTTTTAAAATAATGGCTCAGAAATGAAGGCTCATACTTAAAAACCTAAGTCATTACTGGTTGTGCTCAACTTCACAGCTTGGTACTGGTGTTTTATTCTCATTTCTCTGCTATGACATTACTTGTTAAAAGAGTTTTGTTTTTTCATTATTAACATAAATTACTTCCTGAAACTCAACCACACTTAAAGGAGGGCAATTAATTAATATTCATATCTTGGTGTGAAGAGTACTGTAACTGTCAGAATAATAAATATCTCTGTAAAGGTATTCATATTCGCATCTCTGTAACAAATGACATGCTTTTACCTATTGGTAATATGTTTTCTTTGTCTTTATTTTCAATAGTTTAAGTGTTTGTTTTTGATTTATTCTTGTTTTTATTGTATTTTATTTTTTATTGCATAAAAAGTGTGAGTGAGATTTAATTATTCCACATCAGGAATTTCTTCCATTTTTTTTTGGGCCCCTACCTTCTAGCCTCTTCAGCTCCATCCTGTTTGATTTTCTGTGAGACTGGCTTTGATAAGTGTCTCATGTTTTAACTATTTACAGGAAGTGTGATTGATTCCTTTAAACACTTGCCTTTCTTGTTTCATTTTTCTCTTTTCTCCTTGTTTCTTTCTTTCCTTTTTTTTTTTGAGTCAGAGACTCCAAATTTGAAACTTTTTAGGCCAGTTGATATTCTCAGACAGTACTTGGGTGCTTTGGTGTGTTTTTGGTTTTTGCTTTACTTCCCACCAAGTCTGTATGAGTTTGGATTTGCCGCTACATCATGAAGCTTTTTCATAACTTTGTGGCTTTTTTTTTTGTTTGTATTTTTTCTTGTCTGCGTCCAGACTGCAGATGAACTCAGTAAGCTCTTTGTTTTATTTATATGTGGATTTTCAACATTTTCTCTATATAACTTATATTCTTCCACTCTCTGTTGAAATTATCTATGTGAGTTACTATGCATAATATTGAGCATGTACAATGTTAACTTTTAATTGTAACTACTTGAAACTTTCTAGTCAAAATTTTCAAGTTTTTTGTACTATGTGAAACCAGATTGTTCTCAACTTTCCAAATGCTTCAGCACTTTAATACAATTCCTCATGTTGTGGATGACTGCACTGTAAAATTATTCTGGTATTGCTTCGCAGCTTACATTTTGCTATTCGTATGAATCATAGAGTAAATACATGACATGCAGAATATCTCATATGTAACCCCCCCACAGGAATCACAACCCATGGATTAAGAAACTCTATTCCTATTTTCACAGTTTTTTTTTTTAATGGTATTGGTTTATATTCTGAATGCTGGGAGAAAGAAGATAGAGCCAGTAAAATGCCATGAAGCCACCAGAGGGGAAAGATGCAAGTGGCCGGGTGGAACCTTTCTGGTAAACCACAAGCCTCATGGTAAAATATTTAAAAAATGGAAATGGGTTAATTCTAGATGTAAGAGCTAGCTAGCAATATGCTTAAGCTATTGGCCAAGCAGTGATTAAATTAATACAGTTTCTGAGTGATTCTTTTGGTTCTGGGCAGCCTGGAATGATCAAGTTGGCTCTCACTGCAGAGTGCTGTTTTATCTTCTTAACCATATCCTTTGCCATAAAGAAGCTTCTCGGTTTCAGGAGATTCCACTTATTAATTGTTGTTCTCAGTGTCTGTGCTACTGGTATACTTAGTAAGATGTCCCTGTCCATATGTGTTGAAGGCTACTTCCCACTCTCTCTTCTATCAGGTTCAGAGTAACTGGATTAGTGTTGAGTTCATTGATCCATTTAATCTGAGTTTTGTTCATGGGAATAGATATCGATCTATTTGCATTCTTCTATGTGTCGACAAGCAGTTTTGCCAGCAACATTTGTTGAAAATGTTTTCTGTTTCCTATTGCACAATTTTGGCTTTTTTTCCCCAAAAAATCTGGTGTTCATCAGTGTATGGATTAATGTCAGGGTCTTTGATTTGAATCCATTATCCCATCTTTTTTAATGCTAATATCCAGCTGTTTTTTAGTACTATAGCTCTATACTACGGCTTGAAGTGAGGGATAGTGATGTCTCCAGAAGTTTCTTTATTGTAAAGGATTGTTTTGGCTATCGTGGGTTTTTGTTTTACATATGAATTTGAATATTGTTCTTTCAAGGTCTGTAAAGAATGGTGTTAGGATTTTGATAGAGATTGCATTGAATCTATAGATTGTTTTTGGTAAGATTGCAGATTTTACTATGCTGATCCTGTCTTTCCAAAGGCGTGGGAGATCTATCCATTTTCTTATATCTTCTTCACTTTCTTTCTTTAAATATTTAATTTCTTGTGATACAAGTCTTTCACTTGTTTGGTTAGAGTTACCCCAAAATATTTTATGTTATTTGTGGCTATTGTAAAGGGTAATATTTCTCTGATTTCTTTCTAAGCCCATTTACCATTTGTATATAAAAGGGACATGAATTTTTTGAGTTAATCTTGTGCTACACTACTGAAAGTGTTTATCGGTTGTAGAAGCTTCCGGTTGAGTTTTTGGGGGTCACTTATGTATACTATCATGTGATCTTCAAAGAGAGATGAGGGAGGTTGGAATGAGAAAAGGGAAGGGAGGAAGAACTAGCTGTAGTATGTAAAATAAAAAAAATAAAAGAAAGGCGTACACATTACTCATCTTTCCTTCTTTAAAATGAACAGCCATTCCTGTTTTGATTGCCCTTTCTCCTGTTTGCTGGACATCTGAGATTCCAAGTATAAGTGATCTTTGGAATTTAAAATAGCCTGTATTTAGCATCATTGAGTTTAGCACTTCACTACAAATCATGTGGTCTGGCAATGTACCTAACTATCAGTTATCACAGGCGTTTTTAAAAGTCAACATAAAGTAGAAAGATCATGTATTATGTACTTCCTATGAAATAGGTAGAAAATATAAAAGTAACAATTAAAAGGGATTTTTCCCCTGACTTTCACTAGGCAATTGTATTCTCCTGACTAGTCAACTGCAGCTATACATAAATACGGTGGAATCATTTGCACAAGACACTGATAAATTTTCTTACTGGCTATTTTCCATTTTATTCCTCTGTCCTCAGTATTACCTAGACTCTCCTGAGATTTTGATGCTTAGAATAAGAGAAAAATGATTAAAAGGTAAGTAAAACTGAATATTCCAAGTAAAATTGCTTTTAAGTCAGGATTTAAAAATCATATCAATGATTTTATATTATTAAACTTGAGAAGTTATTTAGTCACCTTTATTTTTTTCTATTAGAGAGTCTAAAACAGATTTAATTGTTAATCACTTACAATTTCAAATTGTCTTGTAGTATCATCATTTCATTTCAGAAGTTTCTTTGAAATGTCAATTAACACAGTTTGCCAGGAAAAGGAAGATAATTTTTCATACTCTCATTATGTTATTTAATCTCCTCATGGACTGCGTTCTACATTCACTTCGGATGCATTTCGGTGATGTCACCTAGACACCAAGTCCTAGTAACCCTTGTATTTGGCTGTGCAGTCTTTTATTGCTTTAACGCTGAAGTCTCTGAATCAGAGATACTCATGGCATGAAAATCATAGGTTGCCCTCCAGGGATTTGTCATACTTTATTTAGCTCAAACGTGGACTCAGAAACCTGGAAAATGGACTGTATTTGGCAGCTTAGCACTTTTTTTGTAAGTAGTAAAGTTCAGGCTATCAAAGAACTTTTCAGTATGACAATTATATAACACAATATGTGTGTGACCTTTACAACAAAATTCAGAATGGTAAATCTGTGCTGAGGGTTTCTCTCCTGTTGGTATATACTCTCAATGTTTTCTGCTTCCTTTCTTAAGCACACAGGTATAACAGAAAAACAGCCTGTTTATTTGTCAAACATCTTTATATCATTCTATATAGAATTTTAACATGACAAAAGTATTAATGTTTGTTTTACCTTTCCAAATTACTCGAAGAAACTGCACCTTGATTTTTTCTTTCTGTTACAGAGAGAAGGCTGCAATTAAGGATGTACTCAGAATGACTGTCACTAGGTTGATAGCTTTTTTCTTTGTCCATTGAAAGATGAGAAACTAAGATATAAAAGAAATATAGGTTCTACTAAATGAAGGAAGTTAGTCACCTCACTGGCTAATGAGAGACATTCTTGATTAAGCAGAATTGGGATAATCTTTTAAAGAAAATAATTCAGTCAGATTTCATAAATATAAATTAAATGTATCAAGTATTGAATACATATGTATATATATATGAAAGTTTTGATTGTTATTAAGTTGTTCTATTTTTAAGCTTATTGACTTTACTACCATCTATTTTTATTTGATTATTTTTTTCTAAGTACTTTTTTTAATTCTTAGAAATTTCACACATTATATTTTTTATAATATTTACCTTCTACCTACTCCTTTCAGACCCACCATCATTTCAGTGACCATTCAACCTTACGTCTCCTTTTATCCTCACCAAGTTTAATTTATGAAGATCATGTATTCCTGGTGTGAGGTCATCCACTGAAACATGATTGACCTTCTAGGGACCATATCTTTAAATAAAATTGACTTTTCCTCTCCTAGCTACTATAAATTATCAATAGATCCTTAGTTAGGAGTAAGACTTCAGGCCTCACTTTTCTCTCCATGCAGAAACTTGGTTTATTTGAATTTTAATTTGTATTGTGCATACTGTCACAACTTCTACTATGTTTATAAAGGAGGAAATGGGAATAATGGATCAAGAAGGATTAATGGAGTAAATGGTACAAGTCCAGGTTAGAGAATGGAGTACCGGGAGAGATAACAAACACAAATAACTATTGTAAAAATTCATATGTAAGCCTACTACTGTTAGAACCTTCTTCTCTCTTTCTCTCTCACACACACATGTGTGTGTGTGTGTGTGTGTGTGTAATGTGTGGGTACTGAGAATAGAATTTATGTCCCACAGAAGAACAGCCAATGCTCTTAACCATTGAAGACATCTCTTCAACACCTTAAAAACTATTTCTAAGGTCACAATACAGCTTTGAAAAAAACAGTCAGAAACTCTATTACTTTTTTTTTCTTTATAGGATATATTATGTTAGGATATATTATGTGTCAGTTTTTTTTGTCTTTTAGTGAAACTCACAGATGATGACCATTTTTTACCAATAAATAAAAGAAGAATCTAGCAACTAGAAGCAGGAGTAGCTGTTGGGAATGTAGAGGCCACATCCATTGACAGCAGTATGGAAGAGTTGTGGGGGTCGCTTCCAGAGTACTTCTCCTCAGTTCAGTAAAAGGTGACCTTGAGAGAGGAAAGTGAAAAGGTAAAGACAGATGGTTTCTGTTAAATGAGCCAAGGGGTTTGTGGTTCACTCCTACAATTTGAGGTCCATTTGTATTGCACGCTGTAGCGTTTTACTGAACCAGAGGTTATAGCAGGGTGACTTGCAATAGAAGGAACCAGTTCTGAAAAATGTACTTTTTCTTCTTTTCTATTGCTGTCTTTACTTTTTTCTGCTTTCAATTTCCATAGCCTTTCCCCTTACAATGACATTTTGATTTTGAATTGCTGTGCAATACAACAATAAAAAAGCCATACAAAAATCAAAATATAGGATGACTACTCTTAAGAATTATTTTAATAAATTAAATTGGCTTTCTATTATAATTTTTACATTATTATACCATTAAAAATTAATGAGCCAATGGCACAATGAAGGATTTGCTATGACAGCTGATTTAGTGGAATAATTATAGTGATATTTTTCATTCTATTCATAATAAAATAGAGGCACTGATTCTTTTGTCAATTACCATGTGTCAACTACTCAGAATTTCTATTTCTCATAATGAATCAATACATTATTCCAAAATTAAAATTTGTGACATTTCTTAAGATTTTGAGAATGTTATACATGCCTACCAACCACTTGGGACTGGACAAGTTGTCTGGAGTCACTTTCTGGAGAAAATGGAATCTTTCAATTTCAGCAGACATTAACTATCTAAAGCTTATCATTTAGGGGTAGGGCCTTTTGAAAATTTTCCATTATTCTTGACTTCTCAAGTGACATTGGACTTGTTACTAGTGTTGTTAGTGAGTGTAGGTTTTGTTTGCTCTTAGCAGACACCCGTGTCCCCTGTCTCTTACAACGTTTAATTTTGTTTTGTTTTTAGCTAGCTCCCATCATGTTCCCCGCTTCGATTGTGCTTTTATGTATCATTTTGGATTGGGCGCCTCACTGATGATTGTTCTCTGCATATTGGCAATTGTTAATTTCTGTGATGGGCTCTGTTTGTTGAAAGAAAAACATTATTTTCTTTTGTTTTTGTTTTGAGATAGCGTTTCTCTGTAGCTTTGGAGCCAGTCCTGGAACTTACTTTTAAAACCAGATTGGCCTCGAACTCACAGAGATTTGTCTGCATCTGCTTTCCAAGAGCTGGGATTAAAGGCATATGCCACCACTACCCAGCTAAGTACAAATTTCTTTAAGGAGAGGTCAGAGATATAGTTCTCTGTGGGTAGACGGCTAAGTAGGAGTACTTAGAATGTACTTAGAAATCATGCTCTTTTAAGAAAGTGTTAGTAGTAGATTTTTATCTAGAATCCAGTGTCTCACCTGGAATAAGTTCCACAGAATCTGAACCTAGAGCATACCATAATACCAATTAGACAGTATGGCTTATTCTTAAAACAAGAGTCTCTGTCATACCCTTGTGAATATCTTGGAATTGCTGCTGGTGTGGCTCACAAGATTTGTAGCTAGGTATAGACTGTTGGCTGCTTTTTTCACTTGGCAACTTGCCTAACATCTTCAGATACTATCAGGTCTATTTTCAGAGCAAGGGCTTCCAAGTTGTTTCCAGTTAGAGTCCATCCAAATTCTTTTTCGATTTTGTGATTTGTTCAGCACAAGGTTGGTACTTTCAACTTCTGGGAAGAAAATGAGGGCAAGAGCAATAGCCTGTGTTGTATTTATATTCCTTAGATTCATTTGATCCAAAGTCTAAGAAAAATTTTCATGTCTGCACTGGGTATTTTGTTATATAGTTTATATCACCCAAAGTGACTTTACTTAATTTCACTTTAACTATGTATGTTTAGCATTTTAAATACTATATGTTTACTTTTATGTAAACATAAAAGCAGATGTTTCGCTATGGATTTTTTTCTCCCTCCTTGTCCTACAGAACAGCTCCCCTCACTCTTCCCAGTTAAGTTATAACCACCATTTCTTATTTTTCCTCTTTCAAGGCACTTGTGTTCTACTGTGCATCTTACTAGAGTTCATTTTTCTATTTCTCCATGGTCTATGTTTACTTTCCTGGCGTGTGCGCATGTGTGTGTGTGTGTGCATGTGTGTGTGCGTGTGTGTGCATGTGTCTGCGTGTGTGCATGTGTGTTTGCGTGTGTGTGTGCATGTGTGTGTGCGTGCGTGCGTGAATTGTTTGCGTGTGTGTGCGTGCCTCTGTGTGTGTGTTTGTATGCGTGTGTGTGTGCGTGTGCGTGTGTGTTTGCGTGTCTGTGTGTGTGGTGACTTCAGGTTATAAAGATTCTGAGCCAAAATCCAGAAATAGGGGAGACAATTTGCCATTTCTCTTTCTGGGTCTTGGTTATATGCTTCAGTATAACACTTTCTAGTTCTACCTACTTATGTACAAATTCTATGATTTCATTTTATCTTCACAGTTGAATAGTGTTTTATTGTGCATATTTGCCATGTTTTCATTATCCATTTATCAGTGAAAAGACATTTGGTCTGTTTCCACTTACTAGCTTTTGTGAATGGAATGGACATAAACATGGCTGAGAGGTATCTGTAGAGTAGAATATAGAGGATGCAGGGCATATGCCAAAGAATGGTACAGCTGATTGCTGAGGCAGGTTTGTTCTTAGGTTTTGACATTTCTCCACAGCTATGACAATAGTGACAGTACCACTTTGCAATCTCAGAAACAATAAACGATGGTTCCCTTTACCCCATATCCTCACCAGCATTTGTTGTAACTTGATTTTTTGATATTAGAGATTCTGGATGGGATAAGTCCAATTTGTGTCTCTCTAATTGCTCAGGATATTGAACACTTCTAAAATATTTCTTAGTCATTTTGATTTTTTTCCTTTTGAAGACCCTCTATTCAAATATATACCTATTTATAAATTGATTGATTATTAAGTATACCTTTGAGTTCTTTATGTGCTCTTTTTAGGAATTATCTATCAAACATATAGCTGACAAAGATTATCTCCTATTCTGTTAATTTTCCCTTTACTCAAATGATTGTGTCCATTGCAGCACAGAAGACTTAGTTTTATGAGGTCCTATTGCCAAGGGAATTAAGGTCAGAAATGGAATCCTATTCTGAACAACTTTCTTACTTTGAAGACCATGATGTGTCTTGCTTATCTTAAATTCTACAAGTTTTACATTAATGTTTTTGATTTATTATCTTTTTTTTGGTACTAGGTCACAGTCTCTCTTTATTCCATTGTTGGAGATGCTGTTTCTTTCTCCAGTATGCATATTTGACATTTTGTTAAATAAGTATCCATAGTTATGTGTACTAACATTTGAATCCTCTATTGTAATTGACTCTATGTCTGTTTACATGCCAGTGTCATACTTTATAAAATTACTATAGCTCTGTAAACAGTTTGACATCTGATACAGCAATGTTGCCAGCATTTTGTGCTTTTAGCTCAATAATGCTTTCTATATTCTGATTCTTTTTTTTTCTTCCATACAAATTCACGGTGCTTCTTTTCTGTTTTTTTTTTAAAGAAACTAGTGGCACTTCTAAATATTTTAAAGATAACTCAGTTATGCAATTTATAATAATTTATTATTGACATTTACCTGGACAATAAAACCTATTATTTTATAAAACTACAACAAGATACATGCTCATAATAAATAAAATAGGTACTGACAAGATAACTAATGGTAGTGGTGTTTGCCTCTAAGCATCTATGCCTAAAGACCTGACTTGGATCTCTGGAATCCACATACAAGGAGATTAGAAATTACTCCTGAAAATTTCCCTTTTTCTTCAACATGTGAGCCATAGGACATGTACCTATAAGCACAGGCACTCACACAGACAGACAGACAGACCCACCAACATACAGAGATAAGATATATATATATATATATTCCAAACAGCAAATAAAATATTATTAACATTTTGATTAATGAAGTTAATGCTTTCAGCTTTATGTCAAGATAAAATGCAAAAGTTATATATTCCTCATAGAATCTTCAGCTGGGCATCATCTCTTTGCTAATCTTGTAATATTTGTATCCTGAAAACATTGCATACCAATGATGTATTGCTTCTAAAATCTCAAAATAATATGGTACCTGAAATATGTTCTTTGTTGTAGCATTTGCCCATGTAGAGCTAAAAATATTTTATCCTGTATTAACTTTGAACTATGTAACAGTTTAACAAAAAATACCTCAAAAATTATGTAGAGATGCACAAATACTGTAGAATATGCTGAGATTGAGAGAACTTAAAACACTCAATCCTATATGGAATATGTTCATTAAACCTCTCCCACAGGTATAAGGGATCTATGCCACAGAGAAGAAATATTGTGAGAACAGGGATTGAAGACTCCAAGAAAACTTTGACTTTAAGGTTCAACAGGACTGACACATATTACATGAATAGAACTAGTACATGCCCAAGGCAGACGGGGTCCCAGTGTTGAGACAAGAAACAGACACAAGCCCCCATCCCTAACATAGAATTTATCTTTAGGTATCAACCACATGCAATGGAAAAATTAGTTTTATTCCAATGGAATCTCACTTAACTTTTCATCACACTTATGGAAGGCCTCAAGTCCAGTAGTTGATACTAATACAAAACAAATTTAATCTTAACATTGGATATTTCCTTTCTCAAAATGCTTTCCTGGGCACTTTGTTATTTTATTGATCTTTTGTTATAAATTATAGTTTTTGGTTTTTGTTAATTTTTTGGTGTGTATGTGTATGAGTCTGCTTGTATAAAACTTTTCTGTTTGTTTTGTTTGGTTTGCTTTTATTATTTGACTATTTTTTTTAATTTAATAGATTTTTAAAAACTCCTACTCTGAGTTCCTACTCCCTCCCCTCCTATTCCCTTCACACACCCTCCCACCCCACCCCCATCCACTCCTCAGAGAGCCTAAGGCACATTGCTTTGGGGAAGGTCCAAGACCCTCCCTGCTATATCTAGGCTG
>LOEQ01005764.1:1396-11877 GCA_001685075.1 Bramus lutescens | reverse complement strand
ATCCAAAGAGAATAGGATCCCCAAAAGCCAGTACATGCAGTAGGGATAAATCCTAGTACTACTGCCAGTGGCCCCTCGGTCTGCCACAGCAATTCAACTGTCAACCACATTCAGAGGGATTAGTTTGGTCCTATGCTTGTTCCTTCCCAGTACAACTGGAGTTGGTGTGCTAGTCCTATTAGCTCAGGCAAACTGTTTCAGTGGGTGAAGCCACCATGGTCTTGACCTCTTTGCTCAAATTCTCATTCGTCCTACCCTTCAACTGGATTTTTATAGCTCAGTCCAGTGATGCTTCAGTTTCCATTAATTGCTGGATGAAAGTTCTATAGTGATATTTAAGATATTCATCTTTCTGACTTCAGGGCAAGTCAAGTTTTGGCCCCCTCTCTTCTATTGCTTAGGGTCTAGCTGGGGTCACCCTTGTGGATTCCTGGGAATTTCTCTGGAGCCAGGTTACTGCTAAGCCTATAATGGCTCCCTCAATCAAGATATCTCTTTCCTTGCTCTCATCTCTTTCGTTCATCCATCATGACTATCCCATTCCCTCAAGCTCTCCTCTACCCTCCCCTTCTCCCCTTCTTTTCCCCTTATATCCTGGCTTCTCACCCAACTCCAATGCTCCCAATTTTGTACCTGTATCTTAATGGGCTGGAAAAGATGTTAGTTTGGAATGCAAATTATTTGCTAATTTTTATCCTTTATAATACTATTCTTACTTTTCTTGACAAGATTTCTGATGTTAGCAATGACAGTGCTTCTGAATCCTTAGATTACTGGTTTGCATTTACTTCAATATAAACTTTTATTGGATGTCTTTGGTACCCTATCTATTAAATTAAGGGATAAAAAGTAATGAAGATTTCAAAAAGAGTTATGAAACAAGAGCTGAGAATCTACCACTTCCCTTGCTATAGCATTCCAAATATTAAAAATTAAAATAAGACCTAATGATGTAAAATTTTCTTTTGTATGCTATGAATATATTTTATTACTATTGGTTAATAAAGAATAAGGGCAGAGTCTGGGAGATGCAATCAGCTGTCAGAGAAGCAAGATGTGATGTAACAAGCCATGAGCCTTGTGGCAAAAATATAAACTAATAGAAATTGGTTATTTTAAAATTAAGAGCTAGTTAGCAATAAGTGTCAGCTATCAACCAAGCAATTATAATTAATGTAATTTATATAATTAATATAATTTGTCGGGAACTGGTGGGCAAAAAAGAAACTCCCAAACAAAGCAATGAAAGTACAAAAAAAATTACTATCAGAGCTAGAGCACAATCCTTAAAATGATTCTCAAACTTGATAAATGTGTAAAATTAAATGTTATCTGCACAGAAGAGGGATATTCTCTAAGATGACAGGATATTATTTGATCATGACTACTTAGCCACAAAATCTGACATGATGGAACTCTTTAAAGTGTATTTTGCGTAAATATCTTACTTCAATTCATTGATCAGTAGAAATAGACTCCTTAAGGCATTTATGAGTGCCCTATTTTTGGTCTCTCTCACACAATTTAATAGTAGAAAGACAAAGAAATATTGGTTGTTCATGGGCTAAAATATAGAATCAATACTACCAAAATTCCCTTAACAAATTTTACTGATGGACATTCAGATGTTACTAAGTATGGTTTGCATGCCTTCCAATATACCACAGTCCACAGTGCATCCAAAATCTCAAAAAACTAAAAATATTAAACATAATAAATGTGTCTTAATGACATTCATTTTTACTAAAAGATATATATATATATATGATGTGAAATGTAGAAGTGATTAGGAAGGTTTAAATTGCTTTTATCATAATACTGTAACTTACTACATAATATATATGTATATATATANACATCTTGAATTTTTCTGATACTATAAATGTTTTAGACCAAACCTGAATACTCAATGGATCAAAAAGTAAATAAGGTAAAAATGATTCATTGGTTAATATATATAATCATGTTGAGCATAGTTTCAAGGTGTTTGACAGTACCAAATATGCCTCTTTTTAATTTAATTCAATAATTATTTTTTTCTCTGCTCCCCACCTTACTCTCTAACTTCCTCCATGGTCCCCATTCTCCCAATTTACTTAGGAGATCTTGCTTTTTTCTACCTCCCATGTAGATTAGATCTATGTATCTTAGGGTCCTCATTATTGTCTAGCTTCTCTGGGATTATGAATTGTAGGCTGGTTTTCTTTGCTTTATTTCTAAAAGTCACTTATGAATGAGTCCATTTGATATTTGTTTTTCTGTGTGTGAGTTACTTCACTCAGTATGACGTTTTCTAGATCTATCCATTTGCCTGCAAATCTCAAGATGTCATTTTTTTCTGCTGTGTAGTACTTCATTGTGTAAATGTACCATATTTTCCTTATCCATTCTTCTTTTGAGAAGTATTTAGGTTGTTTCCAGTTTCTGTCTATGACAAACAATGCTACTATGAAAATAGTTGAGCACATGTCCTTATGGTATAATTGAGCGTCATTTTGGTATATACCCCAAAGTGGTATTGCTGGGTCTTGAGAAAGGTTGTTTCCTAATTTTCTGAGAAATCGCCATACTGATATCCAAATGGGTAATACCAGTTTACACTCCTACCAGCAATGAAGGAGTGTTCCCTTTCCCCCATATACTACCTATCATAAGTTGTCATCCGTGTTTTTTATCTTGGCCATTCTTAGAGCTGTAAGATAGAATCTCAGAGTTGTTTTGATTTGCATTTCTCTGATGGCTAAGGATGTTGAACATTTCCTTACTGCCATTTGGTCTTGTTGGTGATGTCCTTTGTTTCTCAATTATGCTTCAAGCTCTCAGTTATGCCTCTTAATGAGAAGTAGATAAAGAATGTCTAAAGTATTACCCGAATATTGATGTGTATTAAGTAACCAGTGATAATTTGAATGATGATGTTTCCCAAAGGCTCTGTCATTAGAGTACTGAGACCCCAGTTGATTGTATTGTTGGAGAGGTTTAGGAGGTATGTCCTTGCTGGAAGAAGTAGGTCATTAATGGTGAGCTTTGAAGTTTCAAAACCAGGAACCATTCCCAGTTCTTTCTCTTTCCTGCTGTCATTCAAGAGGAGGAAATAGCAATTAAGAAAATGCCTCGATAAGATCTGGCTGTAGGAAAGCCAATAGGGCATTTACTAAATTAGTGATTGACAGGAGAAGTCCAGCCCATCGTAAGTGGGGTCATCCCTGGATTGATTTTAGAAGGTTCTGGAAGAAAGCAGACTGAGTAAGTCATGAGGAGCAAGCCAGTAAGAAACATCCCTCAGTGGCCTCTAAATCAGCTCTACTCTCTAGGTTCCTGTCCTGTTTGTATTCCTGTCCTGAGTTCCTTTGATGATGAACTGTGAATTGAAAGAAAAGCCAATTCAAATAAACCATTTTCTTCCCAAGTTGCTTTGGTCATTGTGTTTCATAATAACAATAGATTCCCTAACTATCTTAAGGAATCTTACCAATAAATTTAGGGCATTTACCTAAGAATTTTAAAAGATAATTGATAACTTCAAAAAAGATTTTAGACTATAACACTTTTAAACTTTTGTTCCATTAGGCCTTGATTTTCAGGCATTAAAAGCGTAAGGGTGAAGTCAGTTCTTACTTTATTTTTCAACATTTGGAAATTATCCTATACACAAGTATCAAAAATATTTATATTTCACTAAAATTATCTTAACAAATTCTACTGATGGGTATTCAATTTATTATTGAACTCTAACTGTGTTATAAATATAATAGAAAAGTTAATCAAATATCTAACCCAGTTAAGGTAACCTGAGAGGATGAGGAAATTAGTTTGCATATTTAAAATTATTAACACTATAAGCCCAGTGGTTTTTGCACATGGCTTTAGTGCCAGTACTTGGAAGGCAGAGGCAGGCAGATCTCTCTGAGTTTAAGGCCAGCCTATTCTATAAGAGCTAGTTCCAGGAACAGGCTCCAAAGCTACAGTGAAACCCTGTCTCAAAAAATAAAAAATAAATAAAAATAGTTATCAGCATAGGTGGAATGTTTATCATTATTGGCCATAATTTTGGTTTGGAGATCTCGGGTCTAGTTATTCAGCTACTGGAAGCAAAATGGCTTATGACAATGATTAGCATTGATTAGCATTGCTATGTGCAAGGAAGCTTCTTTTGCAAAACCATCAATGGCTACAGACCCATAACTGAAGATGAGAGTCATTAAAGGCTTCTGTGATGATGTCCCCTCCCCACCCCTTCAAAGAAACAGTTAAGAGAAGCTATTCAAGAGAGTTCTTAAAGATGATAATAAAGAGTCATGAAACTCTTCACAGTTGATGGCTTCTGGTGGTGGTGGAGTGGAAGGGAGTGGGAGAGGACTCAATTTTCTTCAAGGGGCTAGCTACTGGGAATGTAAGCATGCTCTAATGATGTGATGTTTGCTAGAAAACTGGTTTTGCAAGTGGAAATTGATGAAACCTAAATACTGCCAAAGATCATAACACAGAAGACAGGTGAAAGATCAATTGTCAAAGTAGAAAAGATCAAATTTGTCAGTAGATCAAAAACATAAAGGTTGTGAAGACGATTCAACTGATTGGCATCTAAGCTCGAGGACATGAGATCAGATCACAAGAACCCAGGCAAATTACCAGGCACAGCAGCATGCCTCTATGATTTCAGAGTTTGGACCCAGCAGGGTACTGAGGCTTGAGGGCCAGCCAGGCTAGCTAGATTGGTGAGTCATCTGTTTAGCAAAAGATCTTATTACCATAAGATTAAGAAGGAGATTTATTTATGAAGACAGTCAGTATGGGTTCAACATGCACTGGAATCAAGGACATGCATCTTCTCAAACATGTACTGTCTTATACAAATAACTAGGAGAATATAAAATCTTATAAATTGAAAATCAGAATAATTTTTGGATCTAATATGGGAAATATTTGCTAAAATTGTATTAACTTTATAAAATGTTTTATAACTTTGATTATGAATATTATTTTATTGTGCTTACTAAATGAATATTATTTAAGTATAACACTAATAGTGTACTAATAAAATGCATCTTAATTGTTTTCAAAAATATACAAATAAAGTAATCAAATTCATAACTTGCAGTGCCAATGCTATGTATAAGTAATACCTATAGAATCTTCTACATGCAACTGAAGCCACTGTAATTATTTGTTTTCCTTAACTTGATTATCACCCATTCTGTAACACTGAATCCTTGGGTATTTGTCAAGGACTTTCTTATGATGTACAAAGAGAAACAGATTCTTATATTAGTAATATTCACAGTAAAAAAAAAGTTGAACACAATTCAAACATGATCAATAAGCATAGCATCCAGGTACATTGTAATAGATTAGGCAATGGCATATTGCTAAGATCTAAAGATTGAAGTTAAATATTGTTTGAGTCTCAGGGCTGCAATACTAAGTGAAACGGAATCCCTCAAATGCCTTTGTTAATTAAAAATATCCTAAACCTATAGTTTTCTCCCCAATAAACATACCTGAAAATTTAGAATAAATAGTTTGTGGTTTAAATAGTACAAGAAGGGTGAATAGCCACTTAGCTATAATTTATCAGTTTCTTGGGTTTGTATTTTTTATGAGGTTGAAGATTGCTCATTACATAGTTAAAATGAATAAAAAGTCTGCTGAGGGCTGAGGTATATGGAAAGCAGACATGAGCAGACCTATGATGCTAACTTCACGTACATACCAATTTATTGATTTACTTGGTTTCAGTGAATAAAGTGTCCATGTGGTTCTCGGTCATTCCACATCTCAATAAAATTTTGAAAACTGTTTTTGATTCTGACTGAGATGTACATATAATTCTCATTATTCCTGGTACTGTGCATTTATAAGGAAAACTATTGTTTTTATGAAATGTTCACATTAGTTCTATTTAGTTTTCCTCTATATTTTGATAGTTTTATCCAGCAAGTTTCTCTTGACATTATAAATGGACCACAAGATGGAAGAATATTAATTATACACAACTACTGTTTCCTATCATGGGGATCTAGGTAGAGTGGCACTTGCAGTTTAGGTAATTGCCATGAAAGTCTTCTGTTCTTACATGGTTAATCTAGGAAATATTGTAGAGGTTTATGAAATCACTTTGGAGATTTCAGCTGTGTGAATCATTCTTTAGGTCTATGAATCACATATTTCTCAAATCTGGTGTACCACTTTTGTTCTTAATTAGCAGGTGCTATATTTAGATGCTTACTAAGTTCACAGCAAAGGAAGCATGAAGTGCAGAGAGCTGTACTTTTAGTTACCTACATTAGCCTTCTATTCTTTCAGTTTCTCAGAGCTCAGTGGCACACGGTTGCAGTCAATAAAGCAAAGTCCAGTATGCATTGCTGTTCAGTTTGGCTTTGTACACTTTATGAATTCTCAAGGATTTATCATGAGTTTTCCCGTGTTGTATAATCTTAGAATAGTTTTACTCTCCTAAGTCACTGTACTCTGAACATTCATCTATCCCTACCAAGTAGCTCATAACAACCCTCATCTTTTCATTATAGCTATAATTTTGCTATTCCCCCAAAATCACATAGTTGAAATCATACAGTGAAGTAGACATTACAGATTTACTTCATTTACTTGTAAATATGGCTCTGGAGATCCTTTTGGATTCTATTTGCATGAGAGGCCAAGTCATTTCTTTATTGATTATCTGAGTGTGGTGATGTTCTACAGGTTCCCTTTGGTTCACCGAAGAGCTATATAATGGCTAATCTTAATTATCATCTTGACTAGATGTAGATTCACTGTGGAAACTTAACTCTTCTTGTCCATGAAGGTGTTTTTAGAAAGATTTAACTGAGAAAATAGTGCCCTGGATGTGTGGAGCCGCATTGGCTGAAGTGGGCTAAATAAAAATGAAAAAAATACAAAGCTGAGTTTCACTAATCATTTGTCTTTGTCAGTGCAATCTTCCAATATAATGTGGCCACCAACTATGGCTCCTGCCATCATGATATTCCCCATCTAACTTCAAACACTGAGCCAAAATAAACCATCCTATATTTAAGTAGTTCTCATCAGGTGTTTTGTCTCACCAAAATGATAAAAATAACTAGAAGGAACATTTTCTTTTATATAACTTTTGGCAAATATACTATTAGTTTCTGTAAATATCCATGTTTTATGGATATTTAAATCAAGATTAGCCATCACAAATGCTAAAAACGTAAGTAGTTCCTAGAAATGACAGAAATAGCACATAAAAGAATAATTTTGCATTTCATTTGGAAGTGAATCAAAATTATTCTGACTGTACATACCCGATGCGGCTAGTGCTGCAGTTTGGGACACTATGTCCAAATCTTTGCATTCCATTTTTACAGAAGTATGCATGTATTCCCTTGTGGGTTAGTATAACGGTAATCAGTGTTAACATTTAGGCAAGGTCAGTGATGACTTTTCTCCCCTAGCAATTGTTTACCACCTTATAGAATTATGAAGACGTGACCAAAAATATGTAACATTCCCATACCACCTTGAATGTTCTACTTCCTGAATCCAATGTATGTGGGGACTTCAGCAAGACAACATTGCCATCTAATTCTGATGGGTGATCAAGAGCAATGGCAGTATCCTCCAATGTTTCTTTAGGAGCCACTGGAGGTTCTCAAGGAATCAACTGAAAGGGAGATTTCCCATATTTGCCCCTTTGAGGATAGGAAAGCACATTCAATGTCTAAGTAGAGAGAGGTGGTAGTGCTGATGGGTGGAAAAATTTAAACAGCAATGAGATGTGTGAAGAGGCTAAAAGTAAGAGCCAGGGGAAGAACCAACCCAAACCAAGTATATATAACACACATGGAGCTTACTACTTTTTAATCTACTTATAACTTAGAAGCTATCTTTAATTAGTAAGAATCGACAAGAGAAAAATTTTGTTTTCTCATACCTCCAGTGGAGTCTTTCTGAGTCCACAAAGTACAGCTAAGGACATGTTCCATGCCGAGCAGTAATATATTTGGATTTTTGGAGGATTGTTTTGTTGTTGATGGTGGTGGTGGTAGTGGTAGTGATTTCTTTCTTTGTTTGTTTGGCTTGTTCTATTTTTGCCTCATAATGCATTGTCTGCCTGTGTTTGTTGTTGTTTTATTTGCTTTCATTTTACATTAATATCCTTTAAGTCTTTTGATTGTATATTATGGTTTCCAGTGTAGCATCTTTATGGAATTTCTGTATGTGCAAATATGTATGTCTCTGTGTCTTTATGTGTTTCCTGTGTTTTTCTTCAGTTCTCTTTATTTATTTGTCTTTTCATTCACTTGCTCTCTCCTATGTATGTTTGTTTATTCCTCTTTATATTTTTATATTTTTTCTTTTTGTATTTCTGTTTTATAATAAGAGAGAGCAAGAAAGCAGCAGATTTGAGAAAGCAGGGAGGTAGGGAAGATCTGGGCAGAGGTAGGGGAGGTAAAACCCTAATCAGAATACATTATGTGAAAAAATACTATTTTCATTTAAAAAATGAAAGAAAAAAGAAAAATTTAAAATACACTGGATATTATTCTACAGCCCTTACATAAATTTGCATATTTAATCAACTGTAATAGCCCTGGAAATTCAGTTTCTAGTATTGGCATCATTATCTAATTCTATATAGGATCAAAACAAAGAAACAAATATAGTATAACAAAATAAGATCACAATCTAGGGGTAGCATATACAGTGCCTGCTCAAGGGTAAGTTGGACAGGATCCCAGTATTCTTAGTAGACATGAGCTGCTACCCCTAAGCAGGAAGCTATTGGCAATTGGTAATCCAATTGCAAAAGGAAAATTTAGTTTTCCCAAATAGAATCTCATGGGGCATACAGACCATCCATAAGGGCAGCAGTAGATGGTCAATAGAAAATAAAATCAGTTGAGTTTTTGGAGGTCTTTGTATCATATTGCTTTCTTATGCCATTTTTAAGCTTAATTTTCCTTTGTAAATTCCTCTTCAGATTTTTTGTTTTCATTGATGTGTGTGTGTGTGTGTGTGTGTGTGTGTGTGNNGAGAGAGAGAGAGAGAGAGAGAGAGAGAGAGAGAGAAAGAGAGGTGTCCTATGCATTTCTTTCTTTTGTAATGAGCAAAAGGAAGATGTAGAGTGGGAAGGATGAGAAGATGGGAAAGATCTGGAAGGAGATGAGAGAGCAGAAACTGTGACTTAGAATAAATTGTATGAAAAATAATAACTTTCAGTAAAAAGTAATTAATACACAAACACAACCAAGAAAACTAATTCTGATGAAGAACTGATTTTGAGATAAAGTACAGTGATACTTTACTTTTATTAAAATGATTATCACATTCTACAGCCAGTTCTACCCATGCCCAGTCTCACCTAAAATAGGATTACAGAATCACGAAGTAGTCAAATAACATTTATATTTCTTTGAACTTCCCTTCCCAAAGTCTCTTGTCAACATTTAGTTCATCACCTCAACTAAACAACAAACATACAGAAAACAACAACAGCAACAAAAAAACCCTAAATAGGAATCCAATCCGAAATACAAGGATATAAGAGGTGTTGAAAAGACAGACGAGGACAAAAGTTCTCTTGTGACTTGAAAGTAGAAAGGAGATTTCTGGCAGTTGGAGGGTACAAGCTAGGGACAGAGAGGAACAGGAAAAAGATACTGAGAAACAATAGTGGTATTTGTTTAGAAAAAAATATGAAAGCAACTTCTTTATATGCTGAGGAAAAGTCTGAAATACCACTTCCCCAACCAAAACAACAGAAGTTTCAGTTCAAGTACCCTGAAAAAATGTACATAGCATCTGTGGTCTCTCAGTGTCTGCGGAACATCTCCAGGACATTCTGGCTTTCATAGGTTCCATGAAGGGTTGGGAAAAGATTTTCTAATCAAGTGGGCCTAAGAAACAAGGTGGTGTAGCTATTCTAATATCTAACAAAATAGACTTGAAACTAAAATCAATCAGAAGAGATGAAAAAAGATATTTATCACAGGAAAAAATCAATTAAGTCGAAGTCTCAATTCTGAATGTCTATGCCTCAGGTACAAGAGAACCCATATATGTAAAAGAAACACTGCTAAATATTAAATCGCATATCAAATCCCACACCCTAAGAGTAGTAGACTTCAACACCCCGTTCTCTACAATGGACAAGTCAACCAGAGAGAAACTTAACAGAGAAATAAGAGAAATAACAGATGTCATAACACAAATGGACTTAACAAATATCAAGAGAATATTTTGCCCAAACACAAAGAATATATCTCCCTTCTCAGCACATCATGAAACCTTCTTTAAAATTTACTACATACTTGGTAACAAAGCAAACCTCAACAGATACAAAAAATTGGAATAATCTGATGTAGGAACGTCATCTGTCTATGTGTTACTTTCATTGGTTAATAAAGAAACTGCCTTGGCCCCTTTTGATAGGCCATCTCTTAGGTGGGTGGAGTAGACAGAACAGAATGCTGGGGGAAAGAAAGCCGAGT
>LOEQ01005763.1:115516-128269 GCA_001685075.1 Bramus lutescens | reverse complement strand
CACAACAGCCACTTGGGAAAACGACATGGCAACATCTCCTGTAGCTGAAAATACACCCTAGGTGTGATACAGTGCACTACCAAGTGCTGAGTGTGCTGGCCACATTGCAGTCTGGAACCAGGGTAGCCAGGACTGGTTGGAGGCACAGGGACCACTTGAAGATGAACTCCAGGACACAGGTGCATTGATCAGCTGACCCAGTGACCCCCTAGTCTGAATGGAAGAGGGTTTGTTTTTGCTCACTGGTGGTTTGAAAGAGAATGGCCTCCATAGTTTCATATATTTGAATACTTGGTCCTCAGTTGAAACCCTCTGGGAAGGGTTAGGAGGTGTGGCCTTGTTGGAGGAGGTGTGTCACTGGGGGTGGACTTTTTGAAGTTTCAAAGGCCCATTCTATTCCCAGTTAGCATTTCCCTCCCTCCCTCCCTTCCTCCCTCTCTCCTTCACTCCTTGTGTGTGTGTGTGTGTGTGCGCGTGTGTGTATGTGTATGTGTGTGCATGCGTGTGTGTGTCTCACTGGCCTGTAGCTCACCCATTACGCTAGGCTGGCTGGTCAGAAAGTCCCAGGGAGCCTCTGACTCAACCTCCCCAGTGCCGGGTTTCAAAGGGTTCACCATCATGTTGAGTTTTGCCATAGGTTCTGGAGATGGCTCTCAGGCTGTCATGCTTGTGAGGCAAGCGTTTTACAGAATAGGCTCTCTCCCCAGCCCTGATCATGTACGTTTTAATGAACACATGTGTTTGTTTCTGTGGTAGGGTGAGGGTTAATCTTTGCTGTTTGACTGGATTTAGGATCATTAGAAGACACTAGGTTGAAGGATTTCCACAGAGGCTCTACCAAGGAGGAAAGGGCCATCCTAACCCGAGTGGCGCCATGGGCTAGGGGCCCCAGCTGAAAAAAGCGCTGAAAGGGAAGGCGTTATGAACAGTGCAATGTGTACACATAAAAGAATGACCATGAGCCTTTGGGGATTTTACCCTTGGCTCCCTGGTCCACTGCCATTATCAGGAAGGCTTTCTCTTTTTTAGTAAGCTGTATGTTTTCATTTCTAAAGAAAAAGAATGAGCATTATAAGAACATGCGAATTTCACAGCCGTGATAGCTTCTTCAAGAAACAGTGCAGACTGCTTAATTCTGCTGATCCTTCCAAACAGACCAGACTAATGTGCGGCACAAGGGCTCTCTGGGAGGTTGGTCATGCATGCTCTGTCTTGCTGCCCAGTGTGTTCACCTTGTGACAGCTCATGAGAGTCTGCTCTTGCACTGTGCACAGTTTTGTGCCCATATCACACCTGAATAGAATTCAAAGGAGCAACAGCAAATCCAGTCCCTGGGGACCTACCTTACTGAGCAGAGAGACATTTGGAAATAGCTCACATTCAGTTGCTGCGTAAGTGCCGACATTCGTGAATTGCGAGGTTCTGGTAAATGAAAGTGTGTGTCTGCCACAGCTATCAGTTTTGTTCAGACATTCTTCTAAGCACAGCCGCTTGGGCTACAATAGGGACCAGCTTGGTCAGCTATGGTGTTTGGTGATCTTGCACACAAGCAGGTTTCAGGGAATCATTAGGCAATCCTCTGTTTCTTGGGATTTTTTTTTGTTTGTTCTTTGTTTTTGTTGTTGTTTTGGCTTGGTTTGTCCTGTATGTTCTAGATCTTACCATCATGAAGGAACCATGAAACTTCTGTGTCTGGAATCTGCATTAAGCACATCAGCATCGCACCAGACTGTGTCCCAGATCTGTACTCTTACCTCTTCCAGACAGGCGAAGGCCATTGTTGATGGCGTTTTTGTTTCTGTAGGGCTTCTCCTGGCCCACTATCATCCCAGTGAATGGTGCATACACAACAGATCCATCCGAGCACAGGACATCCACACCTGGGTGATACCTGTTGGTTCTAGAATATAAATAAGAACCATCAGACTGAGGGGCTATCTCAGGGAATGGCCAGAAGACATTGCAGTGCCTGGGGTATTTTACTCTGTTTAGCCTGATTTTAACCTCTCTGCTCTGCTTGTGAGTATTAATGGCCATAATGGAAAGATTAAATAATTTAAAATCATATTTTCTTCACAGTAAGCCTTAAATATTATTATATGGTATTTTGTAAAAATGAGACAGGGTGTACAAATACATTTTATAGTCATCTGAATCTTGACCCCTTTAAGGCCTTTTATTTTTTGGCATTGGGAGTCAAACCCAGGGCCTTGTGGGTACTAGGCAAATGCTGCAGCACTGAGCTACACACCAAAAACAATTAGAAAGAATTACTGCTTTAGGGAACCTATTGCATAACTATCATATGTTCCCTGGGTCTTATTTTTTTTCTCATTGTAAAAGTGGTTATAAACTCCATTTGATGTAAGTGCTGTTTTAACACAGTGAGGGGTACCTCCCAGGCTTGTCAAACTGGAGCCCAAACAAGCTCATTCCAAACAGCAAGGCGTCTTGAGTTTGTCTCTATGACCTGGCAGTTCTGGCTTCCCACTGCTTTCACTGCCTGTTCCTCCCAGGCTTTCTACTGACCAATCAGATTCACAAGAATGGGACCCTTAGAATTGTGTAGAAGGCAACATTGATGGGGTTCTATGGGAAGAGTCTAGAAGTTACTGTGTAAATCAAATGTACAAACTTTTGAGTGTGTGCTCATTTTGAGGTCCCTCTTCCTGTTTGCCATCTCTCAGCCCTGTCTTGAGTATTTGGTATGTTTTTGAAGGCGGTACCATGTGAGAGCTCTGCTGTGGTTCGGGCAGAGGTCAGTGATACAGTTGATAGACAGCTGCTTTGTTGGCAGCCTGCATGTTTTCGGAACCTCGGGAGTATGACCCTTGTCTAGAAGGGACCAAGAGCTTCTTGCCTGCCTAGAGTAAGCCTCTAATGTTAAAATTGCAGAACCTTGGTCAGTAACAGTAGAGTGGATGCAAAAGAACCCAAAGGGCTGAATTCAAGCGTAGCCTTCACCATCTCCAACTCCGTGGGATGATCAATCAGTTCAAATTCCTTCTGTATAAAATACAGTGGGATAGTGTGGTTTTCTTCGCGCTGGAAAGCCAGGTGAAGGGAGACAATGTGTGGAGAAGGGGAGAAGGAAAACGTCTTGCCCACTTCCCTTTCATTCATTCCCTGCCCTGTTTCCAGTGCAGACCCCATCCTTGAAGCAGGATCTTAGAAGCTGCTCCAAATAGTCACCATTGCACAGAGCACTGGGTTCCTGATTGTCAGAGGGAGGCCATCGTGTGCCCTCTAGGAAACAGGACAAAGACGACAGGAAAAGAGGACGTTTGTGCCTCCTCATACCTTTGAGCAGAGTACTGTCCACAGCCATAGCTGTCGCATGTCCGGATCTCATTGGAAGATCTGCTGGCGCATATGTTAGCCCATGGTCCTGCCAGGGCTGCAGAGGAGAGAGGTGAGAGCTGTGGGGCATCTCCAGCCTGGGTCTTCCTTGTGTGTCTATTCCCCTTCCTTTGGGAGTTCATAGATAAGTTCTTCCTCTGAACAACTGATTCAGACATAAAACTTAGCCCCCCTTGCTGTATAATTCTGTTCTGTGGCTTATAAATACATATGTATATAATCACTAATCTCCTCATCTCACTCTTCAAATTAATTCATGAATACACGGTATAAATTGTGCTTTTAGATTTTCCTTTGCGTGTGACCAGACCTGGGAGCCACTATGGTTAAGCCAAAGTAAACAGCGTAGTTTTAAAAAAGAAACAACTTTAGGAGCTGTACAGTAACTTTGAAATGTTGCTTTATAATCAGGTCTAAGAATGACATCCAGGCAAAAGTTTGACTCTCAGGCATGGTGTACTCTAAACTTGCCAACTTTATGCAGCATGACCGCAATCTCAGATTTACAGACTTGGAAGTGGGATTTGAGACGTAATCTAAAGTGCTAAGCCACAGGTAGTAAGATCAGAAGGAGGCTTGGAAGGGAGCAGAGATGATTATGAGGCGTAAGCACAGTGAGAGGCAGCTGACTCAGCGGATTCTATGCAAACTTCTAAGTGCAACTTACCCCTTTAATATTAAAAGTAATATCAGTTGAATTCCCTGATTCTCAATGTTAACATTCCCAGAGGTACAGTTAGCAATCTTAGCCTCTCACTCTGAAGCAAAAACAAGAACCTGGTAATTTGGTGGTTGGTTGTATTAAAGGACATTTGATTCTTCCTGGCAGTATATATGCTGTGAAGAAGAGCTGCAGAATATTTATATATTTAAGTATATTTTTTACTGTGACTCAAACTGTGAGTCCCAAAGGCTTCTACTGTGGGTCCAAGCTTCCAGTGAGTCCTTGAGCCAACTCTAACCGCATGGCTATGGAACCAGCGTTTATCCTGGACTCAGCTGAAGCATCTCGTTGACCGTTTATTATTAATCTGTTCGGTTTTCTTGCCTACCATGAGCATCAAGAGGACTTTTCCTTCATCCCAATACAGCCTTGCATCAGGAATTCCCCACATCCAATTCATCCAGCTCTTACTTGAGAATTTTACCTTCTAGGGTTTTGTGGGGGAGAGGGCAGGGTGTTAGCTGATTAAATTCCAGGTCAGGCCAGTGGACGCCTTTAATTCCAGCACTTGGGAGGCAGAGTCCAGCATGGACATCTGGTTGGCTTGCATCCAGGAGAAAGAAGAGAGGCTGCTAGTGTTGCTCACCCAGGAGTTTTGGTTCTTAGAGAGAGAAGGAGGAGGAAAAGCACCAAGGGGAGGGACTGAGAATCCCCTTTCCCCCTGTGCAGGTGGGTCTCTGTGAGTTCGAGGCCAGCCTGATCTACAGTGCAAGTTCCAAATAGCCAAGGCTACATAGAGAAATGCTGTCTCAAAAACCAAATAATAAATAAATTCCAGGCCAGGATTAGAGGCTTGTCTGAAAGTCTTCTTACACATACACGCTAACATTTCCCTCTCTGAAGAATCAGGACATCTGGAAGAGGTGTTGGAGAAACCCCCACAGCCCCACCCACTGCATCATTTTCTCACCTACTGCAACCTTTATTATTAATATCAAATTTTATGTTGCAATTTTGTTAAGATCAGGGGCAAATCAGGTATACATTGTTCATTAACCAGGATTCTAACACTGTACTTTCAACTTACCCGTGGAAATCAAGGCAGCTGTGATGAAGACTGTTGTGGAAAACATCTGGATTTTGCTTCCTGTCTCTTCCTCTAATGAGAATTGCTCCCTGCACACACTGTTCAAGCTTGAGTTAATGTTCTCTGGTAAGTTAGGTTCAGAACCATGTATTTCTCCTGAATTCAGAATGAAACACGGAAAGCACACCGAGGCAAGTTAAACTGTAACACGCTGTAGAGAGCGGTCGGATTGCGCAGAGACCTCTGTGAAAGCCTTTGATCTGGGGAAGCAGCCAGTGCTACCAGGAATCCCGACTACATATTAACGGGAGTGACAACACCGGATTCAGACTGGTGTCCTTTGATTGGGGCTGGAGGGAGCATGTACGTGTTGATGGCGGTGTAGCTATTACTCTCTGCTGGAGACCTTTCCTTCCATGGATAATGCGTGTTTCACTGGAGAACTGTCTAGTGGTAATGTGTAATGGGGATGCTCCCTAAAGTCAGCATCGCTCTTAGGTGTGGTGGGTTCGAGTCTATTGGCAGTTCAGTTAGATTTCATATACACGAGATTTTAGCTAATTTTAACATAATTATGTTTCTTTCTCATTTTTTTTCCAATTTTTGAGAGACAAGGTCTCCCTGTATCTTTGGTGACTGTCCTGGAACTTATTCTTTAGACCTGGCTGGCCTCAAACTCACAGAGATCTGCCTGTCTCTGCCTCCTGAATGCTAGGATTAAAGGTGTGTGCCGTCACTGCTTGGCTGTTTATTTCTTTTGACCTTGTGATTTCAAATGTATATGATAGTGGAAATTAATATCTAAATCATCCATCATTAGGGAAAATACATTTAAACTAGGATATCAGTCATTTGATGGAGGATAAGAGCTTAAATGAAGACTCTCTCTTCCTCTCTCTCTCTCCCCCTCTCTCCCCTCTCTCCATATATATATAGTTAGTTAGTTTCTAAATATACTATTGAATAAAAAAGTACCTCTAGAATTATGTATAGTATAATATATCATTTCTATAAATTCCATAAACAGAAGTACAGCGCTTCATCAATACTGCATTATAGTAATGATGCAAAACCATGCAGCACAGCCTGGAGAGGGGGAGAGCTGGGGACACATGCATCACAGCCTGGGGAGGGAGAGAGCTGGGGACACATGCAGCACAGCCTGCGGAGGGGGAGAGCTGGGGACACATGCAGCAGCCTGGGGAGGGTGAGAGCTGGGGACACATGCATCCTGATTGCTGTCATCTCCATGTGCTGGCAGTTCTTACAAGGACCGCCTTGTACACCGGAATAGGAAAGGAACAGAGGCATCAACCGACTTTCATAGCAGAATAACTACAATTCACCAATCAGTGGTGGGCATGAGCTGCGTTGCCCTCACACAAGGTTACAAAACAGAAGAGAAATGTCACCTGTCAGAGCAAGGCTATATGGACACCTGAAAACTCACTGCAAATGAAAGACAGTTTAACCTTTTCAGAGGACAATTTAGCAACACCTCTCACATTTTCAAATGACCAAGACCTTTGTCCCAGCAATTTTATTGCCTTTCTACCTGTGGCTCTTTCTTTGATTTTCCTGCCTTCCTTATTAACCTTTTTCCAACCCATCTTTCTCTCTCAGACTGGAACAACTCTCCAAACTGAAGAAGAGATGATAGGACTCCGTCTTGAAACCCTTGATAAAATTTGGTCCAGGCAGGCATGGGAGATGTGAAAAATGGTTGGGGAAAGTGACTGGGACAGGGCAGGCTCTGATGTCTTCACAGCGTTACCGCTGCAGGAAGAGCAGAGGGAAGGAAGCATTTTGTGCCCTCTGGTAGTTACCTGCAAATGCAGAGCCAATGAAGAACTTAGCTCCACTACCCAGTGTAGAGAAGCTGTCTGCCTGGATCAGACGTAAAAGGATAGCATGGTGATGCAGCCAGTCAAATGTCAACTTCCTGGAAGCTGTCCCCATGAAGAATGACATGGCCCTGAGCAGCAAAAGGCAGTGGGTGGATCAGAGATTAAACAAAAGAGAGATGGGGCAAAGATAGAACCCTAGCCATCTTAACACTTGGGTCATGCTGGGATTTATTGCTTATGTAAAATGAATCCTTTGTGGATTTTACAGTCTTTCTCTTTTCAAAATACATAGGAAATAGATATGACTCTCAAAACATAGTGTGCCTCTGATTGGCTTCAAATGCCATGGATTTGAAGAGTGGGCATGCATATTAAACATGACATCACAAACTAATAGTTATTGAGGAGGGGTAATAGTTTGTAGGATCTTACTACACTGCGTTCTTCAGTTACTTTACAGTTAGGTCTGCCTTTGACCTGGTCAATCACCCCAGGCTTCCTCCTGGTCCCTCCTCCAGAGCTCACGCAGAAGAACCTGCCTGAAGCTGTTGGACACTGGCTTTCTCACCAAGTGTGTTCAGAAACTTAAAAATAAGGCCAGAACCGTTCTCCTAAAGTGTGCCTATTGTAGTCTTTGTCAGAGAGAAGGCACTAGATGTACATGCTTTGGGGACTGGGAGCCTTGCTGTAGTGGTGTTCCTACCCCTTCCACAAGAGTCGCCCATTCTCCTACACACACCTGTATGGGATGGAAACATCAAGCAACAGTTAAGTGCTAAGGACGTCTGTGTGCTGCTGGGAACGGCCAGACAGCTTTCTGTGTTCCTTATTTCCCCTGTGATGTCGCTAGAGTAAGCTATTAACCAGGTTGAATTGTCTGCTTAGGACATTTCTGTATTGATGCAATTTTAGAATATATGTATCATATTGCACTATACATTTCTACCTTTGATCAAGATACTTATGTTGTTTATATTTTGAGGACATTGTCCTCATTTGCTGAACATTTGTTTAAAGATTGTTTAATTTTTTAAATATGAAGTATTAGTCTTTAAGCTATGTAGGTATTAAGAATTACATGTCAATAGTCACCAATGTTTGTCATAGACTCGTCAGGTTCCTTAGATGCATAGTGATTGTATTCTGTGTAGATAGGTAATCATCAAACACTTCAAAGAACTGTAGACTATGGCCTTTAAATAACTCAGGATTCTGTTGATGTCAGATTCGATTGTTCCTGGCAGCACCAATCTATTCCTGAGAGAGTGTTGGGCACCAAAGACACTCCACTTGGAGCTTGTTTTCTTCTTGGCAAAACTGGCCTTTGGGCAAAGAACTGCCCCTGCCTTGGCTACTAACAAAAAACACAGTGTCCAAACTGGATAAGCAGGAAACAAGCAAAAATGACTGCCAAACCTTGCCAAGACAGGGTAAGAGAGTTTTTCAAATTTTCCTGCCTCTGAAAATAGTCTGTCAGTTACTCTAGGCCTTAGCCAAAGCTGGTTGCCCCAACATTGCAAATGAGGCTTTGGGTGATTGCCCAGGTAGCCAGTTGTCTCTGTCATTTCTTGCACCTTTTGGAAGTTGTTTGATTGCACTTCCTGTTTACTCAGGTAATATTATTTCCCTTCTCAGGTCTTTGATGGGATTGAAGACCAGATAGTCATAGTCACTTTCCTCTCATGACTTAGCCAAGCCATTTTTAATATAAGATTTAGGCTCCTTAGGATAGAATAACTATTGAAACATTTAGCATATTTTTCTTGTTTGGTGTTGTTCATGCTGGTTGTAATTCTAATTATTATGTATTTTTGTCCCTTCTTTTTCTTGGACAATACTTGATATTTATTCTTATTGTATATAGCTATGTATTAGGCTTAGAACTGTCTTCTTTAGACAAAAGGGGGAAGTGTTGTGGGAACTCCTTCAGTCAATAGCCTTTAAAATACCAGCCCACTTTGGGCATGATATCATGTACTGTAAGTACAGATGAAAAGCATGTGTGGCTCTCTTTCCTGCTGGATTCTGTTCCAGTTCCCAGTGTATGCAGAGAACTGTGGATCACTACCCTTCCTGTGCGTTTATCCCCAGATAAATAAACCTTTGTTATACTCCATTCCAGGCTATTGTGGAGCTCTTTGGTACGACTATAAATGTCTCTTATGTTGAGTGAACTGATTTTCCTTGATTTTAAAGAAGTAGCTATATTGGGGCTGGAGAGATGACTCAGCAGTTAAGAGCACTGGCTGCTCTTCCAGAGGTCCTGAGTTCAATTCCCAGCCCACACATGGCAGCATATAACCATCTATAATGGGGTCTGATGCCTTCTTCTGGCATGCAGGCTTACATGTGCCCCAAATTGAAGTCAATATAGAACAAATGTCCATTAACATTTGGGGGCACATGTATTTGCCCCCTGCACTTCTTCTCAGGAATATCAGCATTTTAATATATGTGTACTGTCTACGGCCATACCACCCTGATGGTGCCAGATCTCATCTAATATATGTGTACTATCTTCAGCTTTAGAGCATGGCATTGAAAGTAAAATGCAAACAAAATGGAAGTTGCTTTATAGAATATTAAATTGTAAAAAGGTCAAAGTGCCAGGAATGAACTAGGAGCTTCCATTTGGAAGACGGATGGGCAACCATTTTGGTCTTACTCAGCTGTAGGAAAAAAATCAGTGAACATGTGGAAACAAGTATTTTAATCTTTATTTTGTAGAATTACATGAGGCCATGCTACTATGTAAAGTGCTTTGAGTTTGTTGCCCTTTTAGAGATCACTCCCTGCCTTTTCTCTCCTTCCCATGAGTTCCTTTTGTTCCCCCTAGAAGGTTCTACTTTCATCTGTACACATATGATTTTCTCCATATACACAAAACCTAGGACTCACAAATGAGAAAACATGGTATTGAGCTGACTCGATTGACCTAATACAATTACCTGTGGTTGTATCCATTTTCCTCAATGACATAAGCTCATTCTTCCTTACAGCTGAAAAAGCCTTGCTTGTCTGTACAACCTACCTTTTCCTTTTTTGTTGTTTATTTTTGAGACTTTATTATAATTGCATTTCTCCTTTTCCTGTCTCTCCAAACTCTCTCATACACTCCTCCCTATTGGCCTTCAAATTTATGGCTTCTATTTTCATCAAATGTTATTATATTTATAGATAAATTTGCATGTACATATATATCCCCAAATATAACCTGTTGAATCAATATAATGTCACCTACATGAGTCTTTTCAGGCCTGACCATTTGGCACTGGACAGCCAATTGTTGTGTTCTTCTTGGGGAAGACTACTTCTCCTGCCCCAGCTCTCCTTGATTGTCTGTGGTTCTTTGAATGAGACTGATAGGTCTTTTTCCTATCTATTTTGGCATGTTTGTTGGTGTCCAGTTCACATTTCGGCAGCTGTGTTGGTGAGATTTTTATGGATATAGCTTCTAACGTTGTTAGGAGACACAATCTCACAGCCAAGTCCCTGATCATCTAGTTCAAACAATATTTCCACCTCTGCTTCCTCAATGTCCCCCGAGCCTTAGGTGTCAGAGTGCTTTGCAGATGTAGCCACTGGGACTAAACTTCACAGTTCTGCATGTTGATATGTTGTAGTTTTCTATAGTAGTTTGTCTGTTGCCAAGAGAAGTTCCCTTGATGAGCGGTGAAGATTCCACTTGTCTGTGGGTATAAGGACAAATGTTTATAGATTGTTGGTTAGGGGATTGATTTAGTAATTTAATGGTTGCAGATGCTCCTCCAATAATCATGATGTCACTAGCACTGAGTAGTTGGCTAAGTTTCCAGGACCAGGCATGGGATCCCTTCTTTTGAGTGAATCTTAAGTCTAATTAGAGAACAGTTGGTTACCACCAAGACAGGTGTGCCATTACTGCACATGTAAGATACAGTGCTATGCCGGTTGTTGAGGTGGCTCAGAGGCATTATAAGCTGGGTGGGACAGCTGGTTGCCTCCCTCCTTTGGAAACATGCACGGTGACATGAATTTGGTCATTCAGGTCAGTTCCGGATCAGGAACCTCTAGGTCCTGTTTCTGTTGTGCCTTATGCCATCAGCAATAAGGACTTAACAGTCCATCTCCAGGGGCAACAGCTATAGACAGGCTATATGTTTGGAGAGTCTCTTAGACAGCTCTGGCCAGTGGCACAAAAGGGGGCTTCTCATGTCTGGTTTTCAGTTTTTGTTAGGTGCTCTTTGGCTCTTGCAGAGAAAGCTGTCAGCACAGATGAGAAAAGTCTATTAAAATATGTATGCATATTTAGACACTGAATTATGTATATTCTATTAAGGTAAATAGTTAATAGTATCATTCCTTGCAGCTCCTTTAGCCATCCACATTGTCATTTTACCCCTCCCCATTCTCCTGGATTTACCTCCCTTCCCCCACTAAGGAACCCCCTCTCCCATTCCCTGATGACATTACTCGTATCCTACTATCTCTGTCTCTATTGCTCCCAAGGCCCCCATCCTGGCAAGGGTCCTGTTTCTGCTTTTCTAATTTCTAGAGTTACTATAGACTATGTATAGATGTGTCTGAAGATTTAGAGCTAGGGATCTCCAGTAAGAGAGAACATGCCATGTTTGTCATTCTGGGTCTGGTAAAGCACTTTTTCTGTATGTTCCTATGTTGTTGGATGTGTGGGCTGCTCAGCAGTTTCAGGTCAGTATCTTTGATCTTTTATTTGACCTGCAGTTTGAAAGTCTTTTAAAGAAGAATGGACAGGGTCAATGTACTTTCAAAGGACTATTGACCTTGGTGACCAAATACCCCAGGCTTCTTGTTGATCCCCTCCTCCAGAGGTCACTCAGAAGAACCTGCCTGAAGCTGTTAGACCACTGGCTTTCTCACTAAGTACGTTCAGAAATCTAAAATAAGGTTAGAACCTCTCCACTAAAGTGTGTCTATTATAGCCATTATCAGAGAGAAGGCACTAGATGTACATGCTTTGGGGACTGGGAACCTTGTAGTGATGAGTCCCTACCCCAAACACCTACACCCTTATGGAATGGAAACAATTATAAGCATGGGGAAATAGTAGGAGCAATTTGGGTGGTAAAATAAAAAAGAGGGAGATTTGATAGGAAATAGTTTTGATATAGGGAATTATTTCCGTGTTTTCTGGTGTATGGGGGTGGTCAGTTTATCCTAGAATCTAACAAAGCACTTTCCAGAAAGCCATTTCTTCTTGTATTGTTGGAATGAATAATAGTGGATTACATGGGCTCATGACCCTGACAATAGAATAGAGATTAGGTTTGGTTTGCTTTAAATTTGGTTGTAAGCTATAGAAGGTTCCCACCACCTCTTTATAGAACATATATTATACACACGGTGCTGCATTTCAAGGTGGAGGTATATAATAGGGGATTTTCTGGCCTGAGGCTGCTGTAGCAAAAGTGTTAGTCTAACTGGTAAGTATGCAGAATATATGCCATGAATTTCTTCCTGTGTCCATAGCAGACATTACTAGTCAAACACGGGGATATGTCAAACTATATTTGGACATGTCACCAGAATTTTGCTCAGCACAAAATCTTCCTCAATTGTTACTATATTGAGGTTAGCACGGAGATTAAAATCCACCGAGCACCCTTAGTGGAGGAGAATTTACTTTAATCCAGTTTCTGCCTCTGAGTTTTCTCAGTGCCCAAGTCTCAGATGTAGGGAGAATTATTCAGGTGTCTGGGGACCAAATTAATGAGCAGAGACAAATAATGATGATGAAGAAGATAGATAGATAGATAGATAGATAGATAGATAGATAG
>LOEQ01005763.1:103429-113610 GCA_001685075.1 Bramus lutescens | reverse complement strand
GGTCAAGATCATGATGGGGAAAACCACAGAGGCAGCTGACCCTATCTAGTGGGGAGCACATGAACTCTAGACTGACAGCTGGGGAACCTGCATGGGACCCAACTAGACCCTCTGAATGTGGGTGACAGTTATGTGACTTGATCTGTTGGGAGGGCTGGCAGTGGGACCAGGACTTATCCCCAGTGCATGAACTGATTTTTTGGAGCCCATTCCCTATGGTGGGATACCTTGCTCAGCCTTGATACAGCAGAGAGGGGTTTGGTCCTGTTTCAGCTTAGTATGTCAGACTTTGTGGACTCCCTAAGGGAGACCTTACCCACTCTGAGGAGTGGATGGAGGTGTGTTGGGGGAGGGCAGCAGAAGGGGAGGGAGGGATAACTGGGATTGGTATGTAAAATGAAAAAAATTAATAAAAAAAACAAAAAAGAAATAGCCACGAGGAAGAGGAAAAATATTACATGTATTAAATGTCTGTGTTTTTACATCTGTAACAAAGTTAAGTTTTCTCAGTTGAGATTTCACATGGCATAAAATATATCCTTTCAAATTTTATAACATGTTGCTTTTTAGTATCTTTAGGGAATCACAATACCGCTCTCTCTTTCCAGAATGCTGTCATCACCCCCAGAACAAAGCCAATGCACAGTATTGGTCCCCTCCCCCACTTCCCTTGGCAGCTGACAACCGGGATCCACCTTTCCCTTCTGGGGTTTTCTTCATCCTGGACATTTTGCATGAATGGAATCATGGAACCACTGACAAGCTATGCCTGGGTTCTTTCTCCCAGTATATTGTTTTCTAGGACCGCCCACGTGTAACATCCATCAGGACTGGACACTTGGGTTCCTACACTTTGGGGGCTGTCATGAATAAGGCTGCCATGAGCATCCAAGCACAGGGTTTTGTGGGGATCACGTTTCATTTTCTTGGATAGATAGACAAACAGGAGTGGAAACTGCTCACACAACTGTGTGGAGCGAAGATTGGAACCATTTTCCAAGGTTAACGTCAATCTGCATTGGTCCCTGTGATGTGCGAGTCTGAGTTTTCCACAACCTTGCCAACACTTGTTAGTCACCTTCTGAAAACAGTGGGGGAGAGTGGAGTGTCAGGGTTTCTCACAACTGCCTTTGTCTACTGATGACTGGTGATGTGAGTGAACTTTCACGCACACCGGTGACTTGTTTCTCTCACTCGGAGAAATGTCTATTTGAACCTCTCACTCCATTTTTATTTTGTACTATTGTCATTTTTATGATTGAGATGTAAATCTGTTCATATTGTATACTGGACCTTTGTCAGGTACCTAATTACAAATGCTTGGTCCTGTGACGTGGGTTGTAATTTTACTTTATAGATAGCATCATTAGAAGCGTAGAGGTTTGGAACTTTAATGAAATCCTGTGTATTTGTGTTTACCTTTAACTGCTTGTGACTTCTATGTCGTATCTGAAAAGCTATCTTCTAAGATGTCGTTTAGATTATCTATAGTTGATATACAGCATTGGACACACTTAATCCATGCCTTTTGATGAGTTCAGATAGATAGATATACATATACATAAGATGCCATCACCAAAATCAAGTTATCATCAGCTTCTCCATCACCGGACACTTCTTACACTTTCTCGTGTGCAGTTTGTTCTTGTCTTTATTTTCTTCAGGATAAGAACAGTGAATGTGAGCTCTGTCCTCCCAACACACTTTAAAGTTCACACCGTCTGTTGGGAACTACAGGTGCCATGTTGGTTGTATCGCTTTCCTCTAGAACTTTCCCGTCTTTTCTGGCGAAAACGTTATACCTGTTGAACCTGTTACAGCCAGCTCACTCCTGCCAATCATCATTCTGTTCTCCCCTCCTGTGAGTTTGTTGCCAGTTTCTCAGTAAGTGGAATCATGACTGTCCTGGTCTGACGTCCTCTAGGCTCATCCATGTTGTACTAAGGATGTTTTAAGACTGAACAATGTTCTATTAAGGGTACACACACCATGTTCCAATAGGGCATTCATTGGTGGACATTTTGATTCTTTCTATAACTTGACTGTTGTGAATAATGCTGCATTGAATATGGGGGTGTGGGTGAATGCTGCATTAAATATGGGAATGCAGGTGAATGCTGCATTGAATATGGGGGTTTGGGCGAAGGCTGCATTGAATATGGGGGTTCGGGTAAAGGCTGCATTGAATATGGGGGTGCAGGTGAAAGCTGAATTGAATATGGGGGTTCGGGCAAAGGCTGCTTTGAATATGGGGGTGCAGGTGAATGCTGCATTAAATATGGGGGTGCAAGCGGATGCTGCATTGAATATGGGGGCGCAAGTGAATGCTGCATTGAATATAGGGGTTTGGGTGAAGGCTGCATTGAATATGGGGGTGCAAGTGAATGCTGCATTAAATATGGGGGTGTGGGTGGATGCTGCATTGAATGTGGAGGTGTAGGCATCCCTTTGAGATCCTGGCTTCAATTCTTTTAGATGTTAACTTACAGTGGATCACTAAGTCACATGGTAGTTTGTAAGTGGAGGCTGCTTGTTCATTTACCGGCCACCCAGACCTGAAATAATCCCACAGAAAGTGTATTAATTAAAACATTGCTTGGCTTCTTATTAACTAACTCTTGTATCTTAAATCAACCCGTTTCTATTATTTTATATTTTACCATGAGGCTTGTGGTTTACTGGCAAGGTTTCGGCAATGTCTATCTCCTTTGGCGGCTACATGGCATCTGACTCTACTTACTTTTCCCCCCTCTCTCTGCTTGGAATTCCCGCCTTACTCTATTCTGCCCTGCTATAGGCCAAAAGCAGCTTCTTTATTAACCAATGGTAATAAAATATATTCACAGCATACAGAGGGGAACCCCACATCAGTAGTTATATATTTTAAACATGGAGGGGGTGCTGGAGTAATGGCTAGGAGGTTAAGAATAGTGGTTGTTTTTGCAGAGGATCCAGCACCCACATGGTGGCTCACAACCATCTGTGTAACTCAGCTTCCAGGGGATCTGATATCTTCTTCTGGTCTCGAGGCAAAATGCCCATACACATAAAATAAGAATAAATAATTATTTTTGAGTTTGAGGAACCGCCACACCAATTTTCATTCTCACCAAGAATGCATAAGAGTTTTAATTTCTTTGAGTCTATTATTTTTTATAATAACTATCCAGACAGGTGACATGATATCACTATATGCGCGCACACACAACCCCTCCACAGGAAACATAGATAAGAATGTGTGTGGACTAGTTCCACTGCAGGCTGACAACTGGTACAAAACCAAGCCCAGCACTTCCATCATTAACGTTTAGCTACTCCATCCTACTGAGCTCAATGGCAATCTAGGAAGACTCCACGGCTACTCATTTAAATCCAACCTTTACAACTGAGGATCCTCTTTTTTTCAAAACCCTGCCCGAGAGTTAATTTGTAGAAACAGACCATTTTGAGCCCATGATTCCAGAATGTCCTAAGTTCCAGGCAACAGACAGTTCACTCTGTCCACACTCACGGGCCCCGCAGACACTCTTCCACTCAGCTTCCTCACTGTGGGTGCTTTGATCACAGAAAGCAAATAGCTGCTTGCCGCCTAGGGAAGCCCAGACTCAGATTACCCCAAACCGCCGCACTTTGAACCCAGAGATTGCACCACACACAGACCTGTCGCCATTGCCAGCGGTTACAACACACACATTCTTGGCACCATTGCGCTGATTGACTCAGAGAGGCTGAGCATCTTAAAGCAAGGAGTCACCCCACCATGTCAAGGGAAGAAGTGATGCTGGGCTGCTCAGGGATTAAAATACCCATCTAGCTACTGACATCTCTCAAAAAAGGAAACGTTCAGCAAGAGCGTCTTTCAGAGATGACGATACTACTTCAGCATTCAGCAATCCAATCCATCTTGCGCTGGCTCCGTGTGTGGGCACAGCACCTCTCCACAGTGAGAGGCAGCAGAGAGGCAAGCAGACCTGACAAAGATGGGCAGGAAACTGAGAGAGTGCAGCTCAGAGGAGAGAATGAGGATGACTGAGAACCCAGGGGTGGGATGGGTGGGAGAAGCAGGAAGAACCTGTAGCAAGCTCAGCCTGCAACATAGTCCAGGGCTGGGGATCCAGCTCACTTCCTTGCTGGCCAGTTTGCAAAGCTGACATTTCTGAAGTTCATCTTCTTCCAGGGGGTTGCAGCCTTCCCCTGGGGAACATTTCTAATGGAGACTGGCAGAGCGTAAACAGGTCATCACTGGACATTCACAAACATTCCTCCATGACTCGGCATGTCCCATGGTGTTTGTTTGTTTTCTAGGTTTAGTGTGAGTATGTTTTATGAGAAGATAGAAATTTGAGAAAATCCTGTTTTTGCTAGATCATGACTGTCAAGTTAAGAAACTTGATTGGACCCAGTCCCCTAAAGGGCTGCCTGACTTAAAGCAAGTCTCAGCCAGGCTACACTGGTGGGGAAGCGCAAGCTTCCAGGGAGAATTCTGTCTTTCTGGCCTAGAGGGATCTTCTAAGAGATAGAAAGCAGGGTGGAGATGAAAGGAGAAGGGGCGAGGGGAATAAACAGATTTTAAAGAATTTGTCCAGGCCATTGTGGAGGCAAGCAGGGTAGGCAGGCTGGGGAGCTGGAAAAGCTGACCCTGCAATGTGAAGTTCAAAAGCGTTCTGGAGATGGAATTAAAGCCTTCAGCTGATTGGGTGAGCCACACCCTGTTTTAAGGAGAGTTCTAGTGATTTAAATGTTAATCAGGGTCCGGAGAGATGGCTCAGTGGTCTGCCAAACCTGACATTGTGAGTTCAGTCCCTAAGACCCCCATGGTTAAAGGGGAGAATGGACTCCAGGACTCTAGCAGGTTGTCCCTTGACCTCACGCTCACTGTGGCATGTGTCTGCCTGCTCGTGTGTACACTCACGTACAAATAGTAGATGTAATAACTTTTAGAAATACGTCTAAATGTTAATCTCTTCAACAAAAATAACGTCACAGCCACATTCCTCCGCTGGTATTTGACCGGAAACTGTGAGGAATCGTAGAAAACGTGAAGTAATCACTACGTCACCCAGTATCTTTGCCTCAGGTCAACTGAGCTAGAACAGGAGCCTGCCCTGGGGGCATAACCTTGAGCCTCCAAGAAAATTCATTTTGTTGATTTACTAATCGCAATAATCTCAAGGATATCTGTGGTCTGTCCAGTTTACCATGGTTGATGAAGCAAAGGGGAGAAATAAGACACAAGGAAAAGTCTGAGCCAGGAAAGCAGCCCTGAGTCCCACCTTCTGTGGATGGCAGTGTCTTGGGAGTCTTTGGCCAAGCAATAGGGAAGAGAAGAGCATTCCAGAGCAAAGACCTGAAGGCTGCTGAAGCAGGCAAGGACGATCCCACCTGGGAGGACAAAGAAGGTGTTGATCTCAGTCAGACTTTCTCTTGGACTGGCAATCCCCAAATAATGACACAGAGACTTCTTATTAATTATTAAAGCTTGGACTTTATGTTAGGCTTGTCCCAACTAGATCTTAGGACTTAAATTAGCTGGTTTCTATTTATCTACTTTCTGCCTCTTGACTTCTTATCTCGCTCCCATTCTGTATATCTGTCTGTATGTCTGACTTGTTCCATATCTCGCTGATGCCTCCTGCACACGTAGATTCTCACCGAGTTCCTCTCTCTGCCAGGAAGTCCTGCCTAACATGTCCTGCCTACCTATTGGCCATTCAGCTCTTTATTAAACCAATCAGAAGGTGCCTTTCACACAGTGTGATCAAATATCCCTCAACAGAACGTGGCTCTAGGCCCCCTCAACCCCAACACAAGAAGACACTCTTGCCACACATCACAGGAGTGCAGTATGAGTTGAAGGAGAGATATTTCTTCTGTGGCTTTTGAAATAAAAATTGCCTATTAAGCAATTAGTGTTTTTATTCCTTTGTAGACCAATAACAATTCTTTTGAAACATTTTTCTTCCTGTCAAAAGTTCCAGGTTGCTCCTTTTATTCCTCTTCAATTATGTTTTGCTTTTTTTTTAGGCCGAACTTGCCTTGCTGAGGCAGAGGGATTGCAGTAATTTCTCTGCTGACAGCTCCAGGGAGGAAGTCCTCCATGGCTCCCAAAGGGAACAAAGCACCTTTTGCTACAGTTAGCTCCTCTACAGCTGAAGCTCAAACAAGCCACAGCTATTTGACCTTGACCCCTGAAAACACTCACCTGCTCCTGGTCCAAGTACAGTCTCTCTGAATGACAGCCAAATCCCCATCCTGGAGACCCTGGTGAGGTCCGTGGATGATGAAGATATCACCATGTGTGTTTCCTACTGATCCCAAGCTTGGTATAGTAAGAAGCAAGGAGTGGTCTCTTTCGTGAGAGCCTGCCAGCAGAGTCAGGGTACCTAGAGGGGAAGCCTCGTCTAAGAAAGGTGTGTGGGGTGTGAGGGGGGAGTGGCAGGGTAGAACAGCCCTAATCTTTCAAGAAAAGTAAAAGTAGGTGAGGAAATGAGCTTGAAATTAAACAAGGTGAGGACTCAAATTCATCTGATAATAGAATTGTCTCACAGTGGACCCTAGGAAGGTCTGCGCCCCTCCCCACCAATGTCTGACTGCCCAGAAGTAACAAGCAGAAGGAGGAAGCCAAGGAGCTAAGACACAAAGTGGTCAGCTTAGCAAATGCTAAGGCTGGACGTGGAGACCGGAAAACCCAGTGAGAACACAGATGACCTCAGAAAGCTCGTCTTCACAAGCCATGGGCTGAGGACCACTCTGCAGACCTGCAGCCTTCTCACATGATGCATCTTTATTGCACATCCCTGTGCCTTCTGACCGCCCTGTGCTCTTCTCCTTCCCTTCTATTCCCAGGCCTTTCTATCCTGTTACCGTTCACCCCAAGACCTGTTTGTTCCACGTCATTCTCCTAGCGGGTTACAGGCTTGTCTCTAAACAACCTCAGAACTTTTCTACGAGGCATTTTAAGTTCCTTCAGGACTTCAGCCCTGTGTGCATCCTTCATGTGGCCCTTTTTCTTTGTGAAAGTGAACAGCTTGAAGGACGAGACCTGGTCAGTCCCTGCACCTCTATCCCCAATGTGCTCAAATATTTCAGCACAAGTTCATTTTCCCCTCTGTGTATGTACATGTGTGAATGATGGCATGCCCATCTATGGAAGTGTGCACATGTAGAATCTAGAAACCGATGTCACGTGTCTTCCTCTATTGCTCCCCACATGAATTTTTGACACAGGGTCTCTCACAGGATCTGGAGTTCATCCTTTGGGCTACCCTGATTGGCCAGTAAGGCCCTGGAATCCACACACACCATGTCCCACCCTCTGGGGTCACAGGCACACACTGCTATGCCTGGTTTTCAATGGTCGCTGGGGACCTGCTATGCAGGCATTTTTCCTGCTGACCCATCTCCCAGTCCTCACATTTAATTAGTGGCTTGTTCTGTAAACAAATCCCATTACTGATGTGCGTTCATTTTAAATTTATTGGCAAATTGTGTCAACTTTTTTTGTATTTTGAGTTTTGATATATAGTATCCTCTTAACTGAGAAGTTAAGATATTTGTCAAATAATTCTCACCTACAGTATTGTTTGTTTCTATAGGCTGAGCAAAATATTCGTGGAAGAGGAGATCCCAAGCATTTATTTGAATGGCCATTAAATTATGCACAACAGAAAAGGGCTAACACTTTGCCCAGACATTGTGTATTTCCTTAGATTGCTTAGGTTGCACTTACTTGTCGGTTATGATGAGCAACTAGAGTTTTATATAGAAGGCAACGTCTCTCCTGGACCAGACTAGGCGCCAAGAAGCTGCCCATGTTGCGTCTCCCTCAGTTTCCCCATCTGCTGGTGCACAGAACTTCAGGTGGAATGCCTGCTCCCGCCAACGGCTGCAGTGCGAATCTCCACTAGTGGGCGCCATTGAGCAGATTGCGAAATTTCTCAATGCTCCTGAAAGCCCACGTTTAGATCTTAACTAACCCAGGGTTGTCAAAGTGGCTGGAATAGCTAGCTGGATCCACGTCTTGAGGTCCATGCTGGCCAGACCCTCTGGTTCTGACTCATACCTACAATGGAAGCTTGCAGTTTGACACCATGGCGTGACGCTGTTGTAAAGGTTTACCCTTTGTGGAAAAAGCTGGTCATAGATGGTGCTCTTGTTTCCTTTTAGTAAGGAAATTAACTTATTTCTGCACATGGAAGGCAAGTGGCAGCCGCGAGCAATTTTCACAGACGGAAGATGGAGTAGGGAGACACACATGACTTAAAATGTTTAAATTCAGAAGAGAAAGCAAGTTTGGGAATCTCTAATCTTTCTGGCGAATCTTCTCCTTCCACAGGAGAAAGGTGGTAGCTGAGCCACCTAACCCAGCAGTGACTAACTCAGGGCTGGACAGCAGAGACCGCCTAAGGGAGAGGTGGGTCCAAACAAGGCTCCCCAGATGCCCCCATCTCTGTGTGCTAAGGAGCCAGCCCACTGGGACTCAGGTACAGCCAGAATCCCCAAGAGCCTGGCTGGGTAAGAGGGAGACCACCGGCACTTCTGACTCTGCTGAAGTTCCTCATTCAGTGGGTGTTGTGGTCTGGATGTGGAAGGGTCCTGAGCAAGACGTTCCTGCTGCAGGCTATGCGTCCTTTCGCTGTTGTGCTAAGAAGGAAAGCCTTGTGGGGCATTGTGGGCCGCCCTTGAGAGGAAGTGTGTGTCGTCAGTCTCTTGACCTTACTCCTGTTTTTCACAACTCAGCTATGAACGGAAGAGCTTTCCCCTCTCTTCCGTATCAGGATGCACCGCCTCACCCCAGGCTCAAAAGCAACAAGGTCGGCAGACCCTGGGCCAGGAAACTGTGAGCCCCAACAAACCTTTCTCCTTTATAAGCTGATTGTCTCAGGCATTTTCTCACAGAAACAGATAGCTGACCAACAAAGTGAGATCGACCATAGGAACCACATAGCATGGGGCCTGGTCTATAGATGGCATCTGGCAATGTTCACTGTGGGTTTTTGTCAGTGAATACGTTCATTTCCTTCACACTGATATTCAATAGAGGATACTCTCTAAATGTTCAATTTCACATCATTTCAACAAAGTATTAAAAGTGTACAAAGATAATCTGTATCAGTAAGTCTCATTTGCTTTCTTAATTTTTGTGAGAGGAATGTTTAAAACAAAAATTAGGTAACTATAAAAAGACCTATGATAGTCTCAGAAAAGTTTATTTTTCCATGATATTGCTCTTTACCTCTAATTTTAAAGACAAAAAGAAAACCAAGCAATTACTGTGGATAAAAGGCCTTATTCTCATGTTTCTTCTGGTAGCCTTTTTTCTTTCAAGTATTGATGTTGTTCATGACTGACTAAGCGACCCTGTCAGTATTGATCAGTAGGAGGCAATTAGGTGCAGTCAATTTTTTCCTTTGCAGGAGGGAATAGTGAAGTATTTGACTTCCTGTGTTGGTTCACACGAAAGTGTCACTCAGAACTACACCTTAACTCTAGGTCAGGATAACATGTGTACATACGACACGAGCCGTTAAAATCAACACATGACAGCCCCAGCCAAAAGATTCTCCGGGATGAGCTCAACATTCAAAGCTGCACATTCAGTCTGGTGCGTTTGTTTCAAATCCGAGCAAAGGAGCTGAGGATATAAATAGCATGCCCATTGTGATGAGATCATTTCCAGGAAAACACTAAAATGCAGCAATGGGAATAACATCTGGCCTCCCGACAGTCGCCTCTGAGTTAATCCTGGACATCGCATGAAACAGCGGCTGTTCTTATGAGTACTTCAGCTCCCACAGCTCACTCCTGTTAACGTGAGAGGCAGCAGAGACGCGGTGCGCGCTTGATTGATGATGCCTCTTCATACCTGGCCGTTCTGATTCCACCTCATCCCAAAGGAACGCGGTCTCTGACTTACAATGTTTGAGTTGGGGGTTTTCAACTTCATGATGATACTAAAGCAATATGCATCCATGGGAAGCCATGAGTCAGTTCTGAGCTATATGATCCTTTCCTGGGCTAGCACCATGTGGTGTATGTGGTGGGGTACTTAATCCCAGCCTTCCATGAGTCAGCTATGATAGAAGCAGAAATAGCATTCGCAAGTTTTAGAAAGTCTTTCTTTTTCTTTTTAAGGTGTGTGTGTGTGTGTGTGTGTATGTGTGTGTGTGTGTGTGTGTGTG
>LOEQ01005763.1:91654-103415 GCA_001685075.1 Bramus lutescens | reverse complement strand
TGTGTGTGTGTGTGTGTGTGTGTGTGTGTGTGTGTGTGTGTGTGTGTGAAAGCACCCATGGGGACCAGAGGAGAGAGTATCCAGTGCCCTTGGAGCTGGAATTACAGGCAGTTGTAAGTCAACTCATGTGGGTGCTGGGATCCAAACCCCAGTCAGAAGGAAGAGCAGCAAGTGCTCCTAACCACTGGGCCATCTCTCCAGTCCCTTATAAAGTGTTTTTTAAATGGCACTGTTGAATCCCTAGTCTTTTTTTTTCCATCCTGTACTAGACACGTAGCTTCCACTGGTTGCATTCTAGCAGCCATTTTGGACTGGGGTTTTGAAGAATGAATATCTTGCAGTGTGTGTGTGTGTGTGTGTGTGTAAAAGTCTGTGTCTCTAACATCACCGAGGGCTATCCCTGACCCCTGCAATAGAGAACGATAATAGTCTTAGACAGAATACAGAATTCCAAACTATTGTGGGAGACAGTACAAAAACAATTCTGTGCATGAGATAGAAATTGGTAGCTTGAGGATTTATCAGGAGAGAAAGCTCTCTGTACCTTCTGCTTGGCCAAGCTATGTAAAATTGCCGTATGCATGGAAGTATGTATTCTTTGCAGTTTGGTAAAGCAACATGGGATGTGTGTCCATTGTCTGTTTGCTCACTGTGTTGAGGTTTCCTCCATCTATGTTGCCTTCTTGTGCATTTATTCTGCCGGTTACTGTAACCCAGCTGTTGTATGTCTATGCTCTTTTCCGTACGGAAAACTTGATTTGTGCAGCGATATTTTGATGCAAGGTCAGGCTGGCCTACATAGTGAGTTCCAGGCCAGCCTGGGTTTATAAATGGCAGAGCCCTCTCTCAAAAACAAATAAATAGAGTAGTCAAGAAGAAAGAATGGGGAGAAAAAAGTTACACTGAGAAAGATAGCAAAGGTGAACAAAAATGTCTCCATTTTCACAGCGGCTGGATTCGTCTCTGCTACAGTCCAATTCCACTTTGGCAAGTTTGATGGTTAAAGGCTGTCAAGCCTCTGTTTTCCATCTCCCCTCCTTGCTGGTCCATCTGCTTGGGTCCTCCTGCTTGCTGGCCACGGGACGTTCTTGCCTACAGCTCCTTGCATGAGGGCACCTCATGCATCCCATCGACTTCACCACTAGCCTTTGTCTTGCCTTTTGTGTCCTCTTGAGAAGCCCAGTCACTTTTCTCTTCATTTATTTTGTCTAGCATAAAAATGATTCACTTTCTTCTAATTTTTAGTGACTATATATTTGATTTCTAAAGCTTCCAGCTGGCTATTAGCATGAACACAAACATGTAGTCCAAGACCCAGAGAGAGACCCACGTAGCTATAGACACAAGAGTGTCACAGACATGTGTGTGGGAAAACCCCGCAGCCTTTACAATGGATGGCGCTATGGTAAACAAACAATAACTAGGAATGGTGAAGACTGTGTGGTAAATCTAGTGCCTTGGACCCACGTGGATCCATTACTCCTCCCTAGAGCTTCCTCGACACTTCTCCCATGAGGTTCCATCAAGGAACAGCTCTAGCCATTTTTATCTTATGGTGAACCTCTTGTTTATAAACTTTCTGTAGAGGCAGAACACGAATGTGAGGTTTTAATTCCGGAAAGGAACTGTGTTTGCTTTGCCCAGATTCCTCAGCACCTCTGCAAGCTAGGGAGGGCTGGATGGGACTTCAGAGACTGAGGTGACTCCATCCAGAGTGACAGCCCTGCCACGGCCTGACTGCTTCTCTATCCACCTCTGCTGGTGTGCGACCCTGCAGTCTCCACCTAGAGCGGGGGTGGCTCTTTCTTCCTGAACTCCAGAAAGAGATCTGCTTGATTGCCAGAGTTGTAGAAAATCTGTTCAGACCAGCCCAAGCTACAAATCAGAACCGTTCCCATAGAAGCACCAACAGGCACTGTCCTTCCGTGGTCCAGAATGGTTTCTCTACCACACTGCATCTCTACCGTAGTATGGAAGCCCCCCTTTCTCAGTCTCATACCAGTCATGTAATCTGGGTGATGGAAGACCACCCTACTTCCTCCCTACCTAAGAAACCTAATTTGAGTGTAATTGGAAACGATGGGAACTTTCAAGGCAGGAATTTAGGTTCAATGATATGATCCCATAAGTTGGTGGATACCAGGCTCCTCAGCAGGGTTTTTGAATGTGTTGGGGATGTCGAGGTTCCACCCCCAAGAGTGTCTGGATCAGAGTGTAACAAGTGTTTTTCTGTCCTGCCAGCCAATTTCCAAGTAATGACATGGAGACTTATTACTTATGAAAGCTTGGCCTATAGCTTAGGCTTGTTCCTAACCAGCTCTCATAACTTAAATTAATTCATTTTGCCACTTGGCTCGTGGCTGTTATCTCTCCTTCTGCACTTTCTGCTTCCTCTGCATCTGGCTGGCCACTCCCTCTTACCTAGATTCACCCCTCTGACTTCCTCTCTCTCTTCCCCGAAGTCCCACTTATGCCTCCCGCCTTGCTGTTGGCTGTTCAGCTTTTTATTGCACCAATCACGGCAATGCATCTTAATACAGTCTAGAAATTCCCACTCCATTATCTGCAGGATGTAACCCTAAAGGTACTCAAAGAAATGAAATTTGGCAAATAGATGTGTTTCATTTTGCAGAGTTTGGAAAATTGAAGTATGTGCACCATACCATGGCTACATATTCAGGACTTCAATGGACAGCTGCTTTGAGTTCTGGAAAGGCTGATTCTGTAATTACACATTCATTAGAAATTATGGCCATTATGGGAATACCTGTTCAAATTAACACCCACAATGCTCCAGCATATGGATCTAGTAAAATGAAACAGGTTTTTTTGCATATTACAAAATAAAGCATATTATAGGTATATCACACAATCCTACAGGGCAAGCAGTTACAGAAAGGTTTAATTACACTTTAAACGATATGCTTAAAAAACAGACAGGGTAATAAAGACCCCTAGAGACAGATTATACAATTCTTTATTAACTTTAATTTTTTAATGATAATTAGAAAGGAACAACAGCTGCAGAGAGACAACGGATAGGAAAAAACTGCTGAGTTAAATCAGACAGTATACTCTAAAGATTTACTAACCTCAGAATGGAAACCAGGACATGTGTTATGTCGGGGAAGGGGTTTTGCTTATATTTCCACAGGAGAAGAAAAGCTGTAAATACCATCAAAATTGATAAAGATTAGATTTGAACAGGAGAGCGCTCTTAATTAGAAGTGATAGTTTATCTATCAGACAGTGTGGCCATTCAATCTAAACTAACTTACAAGACTAACAAATATCTTTCATTTGATCAGATATAACCTCCCCAAAAGAGAAACTCCCCAAAGTTAGAGCTGAGGCAGGGTTTTGTTTTTGTCTTTCCATGAAAATAAAAGCGTCCAGCTAAGGAATCTGAAGACCACTGAAAAAATGAAACATCTGAAGAGGGACAAATCATCCAGAGAAAATGTCCTAAGAAAAAGAGTAAGTTGTCCTAATGGTATGTCACATTTCCAACAGGATAAAATTTCATAAATCTTCTCAAATGTTTGTTTCTGATGTTCTCTACAGACATATAATGCAAATGGTCTTTTGGGGGTTCCAATTTAATTAAAAATTAAAGCCGGCTTTGGAGTTGGAGTGTGGCTCTCTCCTTCTCTAAACCCAAGCATGCTTGTTAAAAAAGAATCCAAAATCTCTGTCCCATGTCAGAAGAGCCACCTGGTATGGGGAGAAGAAAGATCAAAATTAAGGGACTCTTCTATTACCACTGTTCTCATAATTCTTTGGTTTTATTTTGACTTTTAAAAACTTTTCCCAAAGTATAAATATTATCTCAAAGTTTATAAGATTTATATGTGTGTGTGTATTTAAACTTTCTGTTGTGATATTAAGAGTCATATAGAGCACTAACTAATTCTAGAAATAGGCTTCATCTTGCTTATTATATGTGACTTTGGGCTTGAGTCTGAATCAGGTAACTAGGAATTAAGCTTGTGCACTCCAAATGTATTTAATAGATTATGGTTCTTTAACCTCTCTGAGATCTGCTGCATATGACATTTAAAACATTTAAGCTTTCTGTAGTGAGCCATGGCCACTCCTAACAGTAACCTTTGAAGTCTCCAAAGGATGATACAGCTATCTCTCCCAGGACTTGACCAATATCTCAATTTGTTCAGGGTCACCGAAAGATGCTGTCATCCTCAGACAACAGGAGGCAGTCTAAAGAACATGATGTTCACATTACCATGAGGCAGGGTGGGTAGTTTTTGGCTTTTCAGTGGATTGTGGATATTTATTATCCTTTAGGGGGTTAGTTGCAATCTGTTACTGGTCATAGTTAGGGAGGAAGCTAAGCAAATAAAATTAGATTCAGGGATCTTGTTCTAAAAAGAAAAAGGGGGTATAAGAATGCTAAGATAAAAGGGCAGATTATTTATTTTTAAACTAAAAAAGCAACTACTAGTCTTAAATATGTTACATTGGTATGAACTTTTGTATATTGATACAAATTTAAAGTTAGTTTTGTTATACCGTTGTACCAGGCTTTTTCTTTGAGCCACCAACCAGCTCCCAAATCATGACATAGAGACTTATCAGTTATGAATGCTTGGCCTAGCTTAGGCTTGTTTCTGGCTAGCTCTTATAAATTAAATTAACCTGTTTCTCTTTATCTACATTTTACTTCAGGGCTTTTTACTTTTCTTTCCTTCTTCCACTTACTTTCTTCTACTCTCACTGTTTCTCACAGCTGGCAGCTGCATGGTTTCTGGCTGCAGACATCTCCCCCATTTTGTCCTCCTTCTTCTCTTGTTCCTCCCCTGAGCCTAGGTTTTCCCTTCTTTTTATTCTCTCTGCCTGCCAACCCTGCCTATCCTTCTCTTGTCTAGCTATTGGCCATTCAGCTTTTTATTAGACCAATCAGTGCCTTAAGTAGGCAAGGTGAAACAATGTAACATATCTTTTCAAAATTAAACAAATGTAGCATAAACCAATGTAATACACCTTTATACAGTTAAAGTAATATTCCATAGCATAAACAAATGTAGTGTATCTTTATATAATTAAAGTAATCTCCACAACATACTGTATATAATGTGTCTATTCTTGTTTAGGATAGTTTTGTGTACTGATGCAAATTTAAGGTTATTTTGATTTAACATGTTGTATATATGCTACTACTCTTGTTTAAGATATTGTACCTATGCAGCTCATTTTAAAATGTATTGTAAAGTTCTAGTCCTTAAAGGCTATTATTACAAGCTGTCTAAGATAATTAAGAAATGTAGGTTAGTAGTTAGCCATCAATCACAATCAAATTTGTGGCTATGTTTTAAAGGTCAAGCAGAGACATATTTTAGACAGATGGTCTTCAAACACTTCAGAGATCTACAGTGTATGGCATTTAAAATGTTTTAATAAAAAAGATTTTCGTGACAGTGAGACACATCTGCTCCCAGCAGCACCAATCTACTTCAGAGAAGATGATGGGCATGGAAGAAACTCCACATGGAGTTTGCTTTCTCTATGGCAAAAGTAAGCCACTGGGCAAGAAACTGCCCTTGCCTCAACTGCTGATAGTATGCTGAACAAGTTAGCAAGCAGGACGCAAAAGGAATTGAATGCCAAACTTTGCCAAGATAAGGTATGAGAGTCTTTCAAAGTTCCTGCTTCACAGAAAAATCTGTCAGATAATCTAGAACTGTAGGCCAAAGATGGATGCTCCAAAGTAACAGAGGAACCTTGGGTGACTTCCCAAGCAGCCAGCTGTTTCTGTCATTTCTACAATTTTGGAAGTTATTTGCTCTGCACTTCCTGTTACTCAGTTAATGTTATATCTTCTTGGGTCTTTGATGGGTTAAAGACTAGATAGTTATAGTTACAGTTTTCTTTGCTACCAAATTTAGAAAATAAACTCACATAAGAGATGTAAAGTTTATACAGTTGAGAAACAAAAGCTTAAGTTGCTTGTCTAAGAAGATATTCTAAGGTCTAAAAAGATATTTTTGGATGGTAATACAAGTTATGATATGAAATGGTTTAGGTATAAACCTTTGAACCCATCAACATAAAATAGAAAATAATTTCTCGAAATGGACTGGGCATTGTGAAAGTAATTCTTACTTGATAATTGCTCTTATTTGCTCTAATAATTTTACTGTATTAGAGTTAAAAATCTTTCCTTTTTATTTAGACAAAAGGAGGAAATGTTATGAGATATTTGTACAATGTATGAAACTGTATTGCTATGATTGGTGTAATAAAAAGCTGAATAGTCAATAACTAGGCAGGAGATATAGGTGGGACTTCCGGGCAGAGTGAGAACTCTGGGAAGAAGAAAGGCAGAGTCAACGTGTAGACTCAGAGGAAGTAGGATGGACCGTACGGAGAATAAGTAACAACACATGGCAGAGTGTAGATTAGTATAAATGGGTTAATTTTGAGAACAGTCCTAAGCTAAGGCTGAGCTGCCATTAATAAGTTTAGGTGGCTGGCGGGACAGAAAGACTTGTTCCATCAAGGTGTTTTCTATAAACTTTGTGGTGTGATTTTAATGTAGGTGACACCTCTCCCAAGGCCTTTTAATGAACTGGGTTTTTTATTTTCAAGACAGGGTTTCTCTGTGTGACCTTAGCTGTCCTGAACTCACTCTGTAAACCAGGCTGATCTCGTACTCATGGAGATCTGCCTGTCTCTGCCTCTGCCTCCTGAGTTCTGGGATTGAAGGCATGCACCACCACCACCCGGCTTGAACTGGCTCTTCTTTAGGTCGGCCCTCCTATGTTCTTGCTCTGAGAACTTAGACAATTCACTGTGTATCCCTGAGTTTAATTTATTATCAAGAGATGGATTACTGACATGTCAGATGCTGTGAATGAATAGGAGAAATGAGCAACACTGGCTGTTGCCTGTCCTGAAACAAGAATCCTTGTCCTGAAGTGTGGTTGTCTGGCAGGCAGGTTTTGCAGTGAGACATTCTAGGATCCCCCTTGTGCGTTAGTCTAAATCAGGGCTGTTCACAACAACACTGTTGCTAATGGTTCAGCTTGGAAAGCCCCGACTGACTCAGGTCTTGAAGATGGGTCTGCTTACATATGCCAGTATTACCCTCAGCTGTTGGCGCTTTCTAGGAGGCTGTAGAATGAATGCAGATCTCTGTGTGAAGCTATGTAAAGGGTATAATTCAAGCCCAGGTTCCTCTTCGCACCCTGGGAAGACACCACCCTCTCCTGCTGTCAAGGACAACATCGCTGTCGGTGACTTCTCCTTCCAATGGATTAACACTTCCAAAAACAGTCACAAAATGAGTCTTCCCTCCATGAGGTTCTGTCTGCTGGTCCTTTAATTATGTGGATTTTTTTTTTGAGACAAGATGTCATTGTGTAGTTCCAGGTCAGCATCAAATCTGCTATAAGATCCAGGCTGTCGAACTGAAAAGTGTCCTGACCCCACCCCAGCCAGAGCTGAGAGTGGAGATGTGTGTCTTGTTGCTCAAGTTACAGCAATGCTCTTTGTGGCCACGTGTGGTGTTAGTCTTCATGTCACTGATCATGCCACCTTAGTGCCTGCCACGGCTTTAGGGGATGGGACAGAAGTGACGTGGCTGTCTGAGAAAGGCCTCAGAACCATTGGTTAGCATTTGCTTTGCCCTTGTCTGGCTGTCCAGGAATGTCGGGTAGTTGGCTCTGGGTGTCTGCAGTAGGAGGAAGCTTGTAATGAAGCCTTTTTGTTTCTGACCTGGACTCTGAAATGTGGCATGGCCCAGTAGTCTTAGCCTGCCAATAGAACAGTTGGAAATCATCCAAAAATCATTGTTAACTCAAGATGGCAAAGGGAGATATGGAAATGAAATCACTGTAGCTCTTTCTTGTCCTTGGCCAAAGCATAATTTATCATCTTTAAAGCAAAGTGTGCAGTTGTTTTGAACAGTCCCTTAAAGGTGGAGTGTAAAACGGTTAGGGACAGGCTGGCTGCCCATGGGAACGGCTGCAGTGAGGACATGACTCATCAGATCAGGTGACACCATTGCAATCATGAAGGTATTTATTAAGTGCTCATTGTACCAGAAGCAAGGGTAAGACAGAGAATCTGAGTCCCTTCCTGTCCTGTATAAGCTGTGTTCCTGGTACGGGCTCTTGCCTCAGTTGTGATAATTCACTTGTGCCTCCTTCCTAACGAGGAGAAGAAACTTGGATCTGCCACAGCAGAATGGCAAGGACCCCGGCCCAGATTTGGGGTCACCAGGGTCAGGCAGGCAGGCTCTGAGCTCTGACAGTGTTCATACATCATGATGCAAAGGGGCTGGTTGACCTGGCAGTTGGCAGAAGAGCAGAAGAGGACCACAAAAAGCTTCCAGGGCCACATGAGGGGTTTGGGATTCTGTCCTGGGGTGGGGGCGGGGTTGTGCACTGACAGTGTTTGTGCAGAACAAAGCTGTGTCTGCAGCTGTGGTTTAGAAAGGATGTCTTCTGTGCAGTGAGACTAGCAGACTAGAGAAAGTCAGAGAGTGGACAAGGCAGCGAGGAGGACCTGGTGTCACCGACTTTGGCTTCGCAGTGTCATTGCAGAGTGGGGTGGGCAGTCACAGCAGCTTTTGTCTTTGTTGAGTCATACTCTCTGGCACCTTGTCAGTCGCAGCCCAGCAAGAAGTGTCTGCTTAGGAAAAGATACACCCACCATTCTCTTCAGTCAGCCAAACACACAAGCAGAGGTATCAGTGGCCCAGTGGGCCACAGCAACTGGGGGGAAGGGACGGGAGCAGGGACAGGTCTCACCCTATCCAGCACGAGTGTGTAAGGAACATGAAGGCTGAGCAGTGGTCATCTTTAAGGTCACAGGGGGTGTTGACTCTCAGTGCCCATGACCAAGGGTCAGGGAAAGCTGTCTTCTTTCATTGTGTGCCTGTCTCCTACCTCCCTGCCATTCCGTGAGCACAACTAAGTGTGTCCCTTTGTACGACGCTTTCACACGAGCTCAGAAAGCCACTCCCCAAACATTTTCCAAGACAAATTGTGTGTCCCAGTCCTCCGTTCCCTCTCAGTATATGTCCCCTCCCTTTGGATCATATTTCTCTGGATTTCCCATCCATGTTGGAAGCAAATGACATGCTAACACTTTCAATTGGTATCATATGCGGTAGCTTTGGAAGACGGTGCCAGGGTATGCGAGGGAAGTGATGGGGCAGTGGAAAGTATCCATGGCAATGCCATCCTGTTTAGCAAACACACAAAGAGAATTTATACTGAAACAATCAAAACGTAACACAGAGGTGGACTTTGACAGGTCCAAGTTCAAAACCAGGATTTTCCACTGGGGGACGGAAAGACAAAAATAGCATTCATATACGTTGTACCCTGAACATCATAGTAATCATGAGGTAGGCTTTGCCAGGCCGTGCGTACATCTCAAACTGTCTCATGTCTTTAGGATATATCCATAACTCAAGACAATATCAAATTTCATTAAGAAAAAAATCTCCATGTCTTTCCATGTAATAAGCTAGGAGCATGCCTAACTCACCAAATATTTCATCCTTATTGTTGTTTTTCCTGTGGGTTATGTAAATATTTTAAGGCAGAAACATTTTTAAGAGAAATAAAGCCTTATGTGTAATCCAAAAATACTCAGGTACTGTAATCAGTGCTTATGAAAAGCTAAGTCCTTGGTCACTTCCCACTGGTGATGTGGCCCCCACGCCATTCATCAAAAACCCCAGTGTTCCGGGAGCACACATCCTCAGTACACTGAGGCTCAGGAGGAAATAGCTGAAGTTTATGTCTCTTGACTACACTTGGCCCAGGAGCAAAGATCAAAAGCAATTGCATGATGCAGTTTTCTGGTGGAAATAGAAGGGCTGTGAGTGTCCATTCGGAATGCTCCAATGAAACGCTGTAAAGCCTGAGGCGTATAAATAACAGTGGTTTATTTCTTGCAGTTCTGGAAGGTGGGATTTCTGAGATCTAGGGGTTAGCAGATATGGCGCCTCCTAGGCAACTGGCTCCTGGTTCACAGAGGAGAGCCTTTCCACTGGGACCTCACATGGGTTCCTCTCTCATTCACAAGGGCTCCATATTTACGACCTAACCACCTACTGATGGCCCTACTGCTGGATGCTGTCACACTGTGCGGGGAGAAAGTACACATTCAGACCTCAGCAGCTTGGTTTCTTGCTGATTCATTCATGCAAAGTTTATCTTCACACACATACAGACGATCTAAGGAACTTGGATGGTGACACGTTTTCTCTAGGACTGGAAAACCCGAGTTGCTCCCAGGTTGTCCACCTAGTTTGTGTACTGCAAAGCCATGAAGACATCTCAGGGCTTCTAGGTAGCCAGTGACCAGTCTGTGAAGATCTGTATAGCTATGGCAGCAACAGCGGATTTCCCTTGTTAACGCTAGGTAGTTGGCTCATGGTTGGGAGAGCTTTTTCCCGGTAGCCTGTGTTAGAACTTCAGTAAAAACATCTCTACATTTGAAATATCATAAAAACATAAATGTCTATTATCCAGTTGCCCCAAAGCCTTATGTTGTGCAGAGCTATTCTCACAGCAAAACTGCTGCTACCTTTGGGAGTTCAGCTAGGTCTGCTCACCAAAGACCATCATAGTTGGGCTGGTTGACTTTGTTGTTTTTGTTGCTGTTGTTGTTTTGAGACAAGGTTTCTCTGCATAACAGTCCTGACTGTCCTGAAACTTGCTTTGTAGACTAGGCTTGGCCTCAAACTCACAGAGATATGCCTGCCTCTGCCTCCCAAGTGCTGGGATTAAAGGCGTGCATCACCACCACCTGACCTGCTGGTTGACTTTTGTTGGTTGACTATTGCTGGTCAACTATTGATGTTTATCTTGGAAGAAGGCAGGGAAGGTCAGGGGACCCTCACCTGAGTATCCTACCAACCATTTGAATGCAGTTCTACCCTGATTGCTTGTGGCCTCTGCATTTCTGGGGAGAGCTGGAGGATACAGGTGAGAAAGGATCAGATCAGGGAACTCCTCTTCACAGACATGAGAGAGTCGTCAACCATACTGGTTGCAAACCTTACCTTTTGGCATGGCTGTGTAAAGGCAACTTACTTAGCTGCCTGTAATTCCTCCCACTATTCTGTAAGTAAACTTAGGAAACTCATTGGTTTCCCAGAGTGAACCTGGGTTGGATGGTGCTTTGGTTTGTCCTTGGAATATAGAAGGAAGATAGACATTGTTTATATCTCCCCAGGGGAAGAATTTTAGCAATGCCATGGCTAATACGTTGCTATATGTTCCCCATTCTATGTTTTGTGATTCAAACATCTTTCTGAATACTACCTGTGCTAGTGAAAACACTAACCAGCCCACCCCAGAGCACCAAGTCTGGCATGTAAATGAGTGTGGAACAAGCACTCAGTCGATATTTGAGATCACAGAGAGCCAGGGGCACAGCAGTGCTCTGCACAAGTCTGTCTAAAGGCCTAAAGGTCTGCTCTCTTTTTGGTTGATCTTTGTAATTGCTACAATTAGGAAAGCAATTTTTCGGGTTAGAGATACTTTTGTCATTTTTTTGTTGTCTACCATTCACTCTGCCAAACTGAAAAAAGGCTGCTTGAGGTGTTCTCACGTGGAAGGACTTGAGGTGTTCTCACGTGGAAGGACTTGAGGTGTTCTCACGTGGAAGGACTTGAGGTGNTCTCACGTGGAAGGACTTGAGGTGTTCTCACGTGGAAGGACTTGAGGTGGTCTCACGTGGAAGGACTTGAGGTGTTCTCACATGGAAGGAAGAACTTGAG
>LOEQ01005763.1:79732-89816 GCA_001685075.1 Bramus lutescens | reverse complement strand
CCTCGAACTCACAGAGATCCGTCTGCCTCTGCCTTCCAAGTGCTGGGATTAAAGACATGTGCCACCATTGCCCAGCATATACATTTTACACAAACACACATTCACACACACGTATACACAGAGAGACTCAAGCACACATATATTTACACACAGAGAGCACACATTTTTTGGCAGATACTCTAATCTCAAAGTTAAAATTTTTTTAATAAATTAAGAAAGACGGCTCTCTGCTCTCTCAGGCTGCACCTCACCCCCCACCCCCGTTCATGGTGACCTCAGGAGAGGCATCACTTAGGAAAGTGGAGAGGCAGGTACCTGGTGTCACCCCTTTTATACTGAATCCTGTCTGCTGACAACTCTGACCTCCACACTCACTAGTGCACATATGAGCACACACTCTGATCTCCACGTGCACTAGTGCACGTATGAACACATACTCTGACCTCCACACGCAGTAGGGCATGTATGAGCACACACATACCAGGGCTTGAAAAGCGAGTGTTTCTTTGGCCAAGTGAGGTAAACATTTCTTCCCGTCAGAGGATGCGGCATTCAAGGCGCCATCTTGGAAGCATAAAGCAACCCCCTTCCGCCTCCGTCTTGACCTGGGCATGCCGCCCAGCCATGAGGAATTCTGTTGCTTATTAGACTACTCCCACTTCAGTACTTGGTTAGAGAGGCACATAAGACAAGGATAAGATATTTTTAATAGCTCTGTGCTGACTCAAAACACTAGGGATTAATTTTGAAAGCAGGGGGGGTCTTTGAATCTTTGAAGAATTCAAATGAGGGGACTAAATGGAATTGGAATTAAGACCCATACAGGAGCCAGGTGTTGGGCCATAATTGCAACCCTAGTGCTCAGGAGGCTGATGCAGGAGGATCACGGGTTCCAGGGAAGGGAAGGAAGGAGGAAAGGAGAAGAAATGAGAGGATGGGGAAGAGGGAAGGGGACAGAGGAATTTTAGATCTACCTGGGAGTTGGGAAAGGAGGGCTCCATCCCTGGCTCAGCTGGCGTCTCACAAGCCCTTTGCATTGGAAAGAACAAAATTCTTCAGAGCTTCAGCTTTCACTCTAGCAAAACCAGGACAGGGCCATCTCCCTCTGAGCTATCTGGGGATTTCCAGGTAAGTGTCTCTGACAACAAATGTTTGCTGTGTGCCGGTTCCCTTCTCCGTGGGTGGATCTTGTGGATGCAGTTAGATTAGGAAGCAGGAAGGCTAACTGAAGGGTTCCAGCCATCTTCCGACTGCGGGCATCTGGAGTGAGATGGTGGGCTGTGTGGAGGACTGCTAGGTAGATGGCTCTGAGGGGCAGTTCTGCTGGCAGGTTGGGAATTAGGGGGAGAGGGGTCAGAGAGCAGCTACCTGAGTGTACGGCTGTGTCCCCATTGGCCGCAGGGCACTCCTCCACTGGCTCTTCCATGGCACCCTCCTTCCCTCTAAGTCTGCTGCTGGTGACTAGATGCACCACACAACAGGGGCCAACTGAGTCTGCCCGCCTCCTGCTTTGCCAGTCTCACTTCCCAGGAGCCTTTGAGCCTCACAGCTTTCAAACACTCTTTGCTCTTCTAACCCTGTGTATGGCTTTTGCTTCTGCCCCCTCGGGGGTGCCGGCTGCTCAGGGGTCACCCTGCTCTCTACAGAAGATCAGTCCTTGGGCAGCTGGAAGGGGCGTTTAGTTCCACTGGAACTAGAATGTGGCATTTGTGTTCAGTAAGATGAGTGGAACATGGTTGGGGAGGCTCAGATTTGATGTCCCCAGCAAAAGAAAATGGCTGCAGGACTCTGAGGGGGCACGAACAGGGGCGCTCGGTGACACAATACTTCTGTTGAAAGGTGTCTCTGTCATTGATGCCCGAGATGGCTTCAGTGGAGCAAAGATTAAAAGGAAGGAGAGCCCACCGGTGCTTATACAGCTTGTGACAGGCCGACCAGGCTGCCAGGCAGGCACATCTTCATATACGGATTTTCCTTGATGCCCCATGCTTGAAATCGTTTCCCCACGCCCCTGCCACGTTCCGCTCTCCTCTTCCCTTGCACGTACACTCTCAGTTGTGAGTAAATTTATGATTCTTATTTTCCACGACTCCCACGATGCAATGTCATCCCCTCTCTGACTGACTGCACATCTCAAAGGCCTGTTTCCCAGGAGAGAGAGACCTCTCCTTCCTCTTCAATGCCTTCTTGGTTTGCTGCCACAGTCTTTGGTCCTTCCTTGGAGACTGTTGCCCTCTCCTTCTAGGAGACTTCTTCTCCGGGTTGACTTTCCCTCCTTTGTCTCATCTTAGGGTTCTGGGGTGGCACTTCTGGTGTCATATACAAGCCACTCTTTGAACCAGGACACTATCTACTATACTCTGTCTGGGGGAGAACAGTGGCCCTAATTGGCCTGTCACACAATGACCGTATACAGTGGTCCACACTGATCTGGAGACAGTACAAGTCACAATCTAGAGAGAGAGTGGCTGTAGGTGGGATCTACTGGTGGTAGCCAGGCAGAGCCTGTGCCACTCTGGGGTTATGGAAAATAAACACAAAAGCACACTGGGATGCCAAATGGTGGTAATTTAAAGGAAGAGTGAGGAAGGCAGGGGAGCTGACATTCTAATGCAAGCAGGCCTTTAAGGTGCATCTCTTATGCATGCATTTTGTATGTATAATTTCTTATGCCTGCATTTCTCATGAGCCCATTCTGGTAGATTAGCCCACTCAGTGTTTGTGGCCTTCAAGGTGACATAGCTTCACGCTCAGCTACGTGCTAAGGAAGCAGGGGATCAGAGGGCTTAGGGAGTTGGCCTAAAGTAACAGCAATTAAGAAGGGAACTTGAATAGGGCCCAGTCAGCTCCAATGCCCATCCTAATACCCAATTTGTAACCTCATGCCTTGTCCTGGCCAAATGACTGCTGCCCGCTTGTGCCCTCGTCAGAGCTTGCAGTGACTCTTTGTGAGCGAGTGGTCACCAGACCCAGATTCCTCTCAACCCACCTAACTGGAACTTGTCTTCTGCTGTGGTTGTCTACAGGGTTTCTTCTCACAATGCAAGCTGAAAAACCCCATTTGAACTCTTTTGCTGCTGGCCCTAATAGCCCTGGGGTGGGGGCAGCCCTCAGATTCCAGCAGGGGCTTGCTAGAGCCAGGGGAGGGAAAGGGGCATCTTGCTGGGATGGTCTTGCCTTCCCCAGTAGAGGGGGGGAGCTGAGTTGCCATTGCATAATCCCTTGACACCCTGGAAGCTGTAGCTCCCCTCACCCCCTCCTCCGTGGCTCTTCTCTGTCTATGAAATGGAAAGCAGATTTCTGGCTGGCCCCGTGAGAGGTCTGACAGCGGAGGTGTGTGGAGCAACAGTGCTCCTGGCCATCTGTTTCTCATTGACTCCCGTGGGGTGTGTGGGGTGTGCTTCTCAGACAATGGAGCAGTGTGCACAGGCTCAACCCTGCCCCGTGACCTGCAGCCTGCTGGCGGCAGGCTCGGAGAGACCCTCCTCCACTGTGCTGCTGGCCCTGGGGCTGGGGCGCTGGTTCCTAGAGTGGGGGGTGGCTCCCCTTCCTCTTCTTTCTAGAAAGATGGGTTTCAGCTGTTTTCCCAAGACTCCTGATAACCTCCCTAAGTATAATTTACATTCAGTGCAGCAAGCCAGGAGTGACTTGACCCCCACCTCCACCCTGCAGCCCAGAGGTTTTAGGGTCTGCTCTGTCAGTCTGTTTCCCTGAGTACTTTATAGCCCTCTCTTTTAAAACATACTAACAACTGATGTGCCCTTCTGAGTCAGGGAGTGGACTAAGTGCTTCGTGCAGATGACCTCAGGCTGCATGTTCAGTCTGACAAGGTAAGTGCTTCTGTTTATAGCGTTTCCATACATTAAGACGCCTCTGTTGGGAGGGTCACAGGGGACTGGGGCAGGGGCAGCTGGGCAACTCCAGTCCCACAGCTCGCTCCTTCTCTGTCCACGGTATACGCTGTGCATGGATTGGCACATGCTCCGGACAGACACATCGGGGGCTGCTTCTGGCATCACCAAGCCTGTGCCACATTGGGCTGCTTTCCTGGTGTCACCAAGCCTATGCCACACGCTAAGAGCTGTGTTCCCCTTGTGTACAGACTTACTTGAACCTATTTAGCGTGTCACCTGGTTTCTGAGTGCTCCACATTTTACCACTGTAATCCCGAGACGCATTCAGCGGCTGTTCTGAAAACATCTCCCGCGATGTGCCGGTGGTGGAATTCCAGAGCCAGTGGGCATGCGCATTTGTATGAGTTACACTGCCTTCTAGAATGACTAGCCTCCATGCAGCACTGGGCATTGGAGCCTGTTTGCCATCTTTGGAGTGCTTCAAGCGGGAATTTGTTCTTTTTTTCCCTTCTTTAAATTCACTCTCCTGGTTCCAGCTGGTTGACCACTATGTAATTCATTTTTAATTGATTTCCAGAAGCTTAGGACATTAAGGGCATTGTTCCTGTGTCCTGTTTAGCAACTGTGTATTTCAGTTTGTCATTTGCCCTTCTGTCTTGTTTTTGGTGTTATTGTATTTGGGGTTCTAAAGATATAAATTCCGTAAGTAGGAACTAGATACAGTGGTATGAACCTGGACTTGCAGCTCCTCTGGAGGCCGAGGCAAGCAGACTGAGTCTAGGAATTTGAAACCAGGAAAGACACACACAGCCACACAGCTAATCTATCAGGCTTTTTCTTTGTACTTTCTTCTCTCACTTTTTCATTTTGTTAATTTCTTTCCTTCTCCCCCAGGTATTAAGTAAACATTAGTATTGCGTGTAGATTTTACCCTCTTGTTCAAAGACAAAATTATTATTTAGTATAATTAAAATATTGTTTGTGGTCGGTTTTGGTCTAGATTTTCAAATTTAAAAGAAAAACCTAACTACATCTTACACAATTAATAAAATTCATAGGTTTTTTTCTTTAAAAAAAGAAGTGTATAATTTTCCTCATAGTTATTAGAAAGTTATCATCTTATCACTTTAAATATCTCAGCAGAGGTAGAACAGGCCCAGTGTCTGAGGTGCAGAGTTCAAGCACACTCTCTATGCTTTAACAGAACTCAGAATCATGGCCATGCCTCACCCTCCCAGCCTCCACCCCACAATCCCTGATGCTGTTTTTCTTCTGCCCCACAGAAAGAAGCAGAACTCGAGAGGTAAGATTTGGACAAGATTCTGACTGGTGGGGCCTGCAGAGATGACACAAGTGATGTATGTGCTGAAGAAAATTCACCAAGCAGAGAGAGAGAGAGAGCAGGGGTGCCCACACGTCCTCAGGCTGCCTGGAATACAGAGCTGCAGGACCATCTGACCTGGCTTTCCTCCCTCCCTTTGATCTCTCTCTCTCTCTCTCTCTCTCTCTCTCTCTCNCACACACACACACACACACACACACACACTACATTGTTTAAACCAGCAGCCAGAAGTCAGAAGAATTGACCCTGTGGACTATACAGGCCACAGCATCTGGGGTCAGAGCAAGTTAGACAATAGTGCAATAGGACAAAGAAGTAAAAGGACAAAGGAAAAAAGAACATCACAAGTCTACCACCTAGAGGACGAGCTTGGGGAGAATTCCTCAAGGACATTTTAGGCTGTGCCTCTTGCTTGTGGCTGGGTGCACAACAGTTTCTTTTTAAAGCAAAGTTAACCACAGTGTACTTGGAAGCCCCAAACAAAAGCTATTTAAAGGCTGAGGATACGGCTCCATGGAAAGGCTTGCCTAGCAGCGTGAGGCCCTGGGTTTCTTGCCGGCACTCTAGCACAAACAAAGCCGTGTCAAGAATGGCAAAATCGCAGATGATAATTGTGCCCAAATGCCTCAGTGATTGTTTTAGTACAGTGAAGCGCACACATGCTCAGAAGGACCCAAGTCACTCAAAGGCAGGGAATTTTGTTTTTGCTTTTAAGCAGAAATGTGTTCCTTGAATTTCGAGAAATTCAGATGAGCTTGGTTTCATGCTTTACTCCTGGCTCTTCTTTGGTAGAAGAAAAATTTAAGATTTTTGTTGCTGTTTCCTGGAAGCTGCTTGTACATCAGGTTGGTTTCCAACTCAGAGATTCACCTGATTCTGCCTCCAGAGGGCTAGGATAAAAGGTATGCACAATCACACCCTGGCTCAAATTACTTTTTAAAATTGCCGTACCCTGGATCCAAAATCAGGAAATGGAAAGGCGCCCACCCCGAGTCTAGGTGTCACTCCCTGACTTCCCTCCTCACCAGGAAGCTGAGCTGCATCTCAGAATCCCGCTGAGGGTGGTAATAGTGAACACACCCACACCGAGAGCTGTTTCCACCTGTCCACGTTTGTCCATCACTAGGAAGAGACCAACATCCCACAGTAGTTTAAGCAGCAACAGTCATAGTTTGTGATCACCCTCTACTGTAGAGGGAAAGATCTGGTTGGTCCGAGAAGTGGGTTTCTTGGTTGCATTTACGTATTGGAGCTCTAGAACAGTGAAGCAGCAAGCTTACGGTTGTGGAATTTTCTGATAAAGCAATCTCACTGAACGTTTGAATTGGAATCTATGTGCCTATTTGGAAGACCTTCATATCGAGAACCTGCAGCCTCAGTCTTACAGCTTACTACTTCAGTAACCATGGCATGTCTCCTTTGAGTCCCTACAAATCCGTTGCCTTCATGATGAAGGGATAGACTAATCCACACCCAACCTTCCCTCTTCAGAACCCAACGACATACAAGCCAGAAGTGATGGGTCATGTCTGCCCTCTCAGCCAGTGGGAGGCTAAGGAGAGCTGCCATGCATTAGCAATCATCCTGGGTGACAGAGTGAGACCCTGACGATGATCCACGTAAAATGGCAAAGGACGAGTCTGAAGCCACCCAAGTTGCTGTTGTTTGTTTTAGATTATTTTTTCCTTCATGGTGATATTGGTAAATTGATCTTGCGGTGGGTGAGAGAATGTGTTTTAGTAGAGGCCCCTGTGCTTCAGGTCCCAAGGGCCACCACTTAGAAAGTCACTAGATGATTCACAAAATAGCGTCTAGTACACTCATAGCCAAAACTCATTGCAACCAGGTTTTAACGATGGATGTGCAGCCAGCTTGAAGGCTTTCCCCCAGGACCTGTGATCTTCCTCATGTTCTCCTTCCCACTATGATCACACTTCACCAGCCAGGAAAACAGAACAAACTGTGTGATCCGTTTGCACACTGACACCAACTAGATACTCATTATCTGGCCTTCTTCTTTGGGGTTTGCCCAGGTAGGGACTCCACGTACCAACACTTCACACTCCCAGAAGAAAGTCATATGCTCAAGAGTTGAGGTGCCATGACCCACCACAATTTAGGGACAGTTCTGTGAATCAGTAGGGAAATGCCACTAGCCAAGTTCTCTGGCTCTAGAGGGCAGGCTTCGCTAGGATGACAGTCTCAGGCCTGCTTAGGTGACCCTGCTCACACAGCCACCATCAAACTTACTAGAATACTCCGAGTCAATCTGCACATCAGTGAAAGTGTACATAGTTATTCGTCTGTGATGGCCTGTGTTCCAGCTGCTCCGACTCTTGCCTCCAGAAGTTCTGCGTCCTGAGTTAACTGCGTGGAAGATGGGAGGGAGCCTGCGTCCCCTCCCTCCGCCTGATGCTTCCCTTCTCTCCCGTCATCTTCTGTTCTCTCTCCAAGCCTCATGCCTGTCCTCATTGCTCGTTTGCTTGGCTGCAGCCTTAGCATGGCTGCTTGTTGGCTGTCTTAATTAGTTCCCTCATCCTATGATAAAATACTGAAGCAACTTAATTGAGAGAGAGTTTGCCCTGGCTCGCAGCTCAAGGGTGCAGTCGGTCATGTCAAGAAGGCATACCAGCAGGAGAGGGGGGCCGCTGGTGACTTCGCATCCACAGTCAGGAGGCAGAGGGAAGAAGGTGTGTCTCCCTTGCTTGGATCTCATTCGTTCATGGTCCAGCTGAGAAGAGGTAACACCCCCAGTTGGTCTTCTTACTTCATTTAACCAAAACTAGGCAATCAATCCCCCCATGGGCATGGTCAGAGGCTGGCCTTCTAGGTCATTCATGAGCATGTCCTGTGGACAATCAATATTAACTGCCACGTGGGCCTACTGGGTTTTCCTTTGTGGTGTTGCATTAAAAGCATCCTTTTCATTGAAAACCTGAGAGCATTTTCAGAATTCCGTGACTGTTTTCTTCATGTTGTATCCCCACCACCCCTCACCCTCTAAGAAAGGGACATCTACGGAGACTCAGTCATTTCCAGGAGTCTGGTGGGGGCTACTGGGCGTTGCTGCCCTGGGACTGTGGGTGTCTGTCAAAGGCCTGATAGACAAGTGATGAGGTGGCAGATTATAGAGTCCATTTTAGAGCCCTGTTCCAGGTACCCAAAGGTTTTAACTTAGTAGACATCTGTTAAGCTGCCGGCCATCCTTCGGAGCTAGAGAAAAGGTGTGTTGGGGCTGGAGAGGGTGCTCGGTGGATAAGAGCATCTGCAAAGCACTCAAGTTTGGTTCTCAGCACCCAGCTCATAGCTGCCTGAAACTTTGCCTTCAGAGAGTCCAGTGGCCTCAGTGGCCTCCATGGACACCTGTGTATATGTGGTAGACATAATCTCTCTCTCTCTCTCTCTCTCTCTCTCTCTCTCCCCCCATGTATGTGTGTGTCCGTGTCCATGTGTGTGTGTCCCTTTTTATGCATGAACACATGTGCACACATAAATAAATATTAAAAGGGTGAAGAAAAGGAATGGTGTGTCTAGAAAGGACCATGCCCAGGATTCCTGCATCAAGGTTCCACTCCCTAACCCCCTCCTGCTGTGTCTGTGGGATTTTCCTCACACTCAGGGGGGGGGGATGGGGTGGAGGATAGGTGACCTGTGGAGCCAGAGTGCATCCCGAGTCAGCTTCCCCAGACTGGGTAGCTCAACTCTGTCCCTGGCTTTGGAGACAGGCTCTTTGGTGAACTACAGGGACAGCCTTGGCAGATTTAGCCCAGCTTCTCACCTGGCATTTACTTGGTACTGAGTCTAATCCATGGTAGTAGCTTTTGACTTTCTTTGCCATTGTCTTAGACTCCATGGGGACTGATACCAGCACACTAAGGGACCATTAGCAAAACATCGTTTTAGAACCAAAGCCCTAAAAAATTCCCAGTTAGGGGCCAGGTGGTTGTGGCACATGCCTTTAATCCCAGTATTTGGGAGGCAGAGGCAGGTGGATCTCTGTGAGTTAGAGGCTAGCCTGGTCTATAAGAGCTGGATCCAAGTCAGGCTCCAAAGCTACAGAGAAACCCTATCTCGAAAAAAGAAAAGCAAACAAACAAATAAACAAAAATCCCAATTAGGGAACTTTGGGGACCATAAAGAATAATGTACCCAGGCAATCCAGGCAAATTAAAGTCTGCTAGACTCTCACTGAGGAAGGACAGACAGACGCATGAACACCAACAAGGCCAGGTGGTGGTTTATCAAGGCTCATAGAGAGCGAGGAGTACCAGGAATTAGAAGCTTTGCATCTGGGTCCTGACTCTTGGACAGACTGCCCTGTGACCTTGGACAAGGCAGGGCTCTCCACTTTGTTTACACATAGGGGATTGGTCTAGAAAGCTCCCAGCAAGCCTCCAATCCCAACATTCATCAGTCCTTCTGGCCAAGGAGGGGAATTCTTCGGAAAAAGGGATCGGCTGACCTTGGGCTGACCTTGCGCTGACCTTGATCTGACTGATCAGCTCTGGCAGCGGAAGGAAAGGAAGGAGCGCACACCTCCCTGGCCCGGCCTCAGTGCCAGGGTGCGTCGCTTCGGCCCTGATCCAACTTCTGCAGCTCATCTCTTTGTCTCTTGGAATCCCTCAGAACCAGACAGCCTGCACGCTGTGTGACACCCAGTTTACGTCATTTCATCTCACTGTGTGTCTGTGTGCATCTGACGGATCAGAAAATGGATCTCAGGCTTCCTCTGAAGTGAAGTCTGTCCTTCCTTTCGGGACTGATTTATGGCTTAGTCGCAGGAGTCGGGCGTTGCCTCATGTTGGTGTGGTAGACGTGGGCCTTCTGTGAGGCCAAGTTTAGACAAGAGCTCCAAGGCGCAAGTGAGTAACTGCTGAAGCATTGGGGT